>PVJH01020412.1:0-40734 GCA_004026705.1 Nesogale talazaci | reverse complement strand
GGCAGGGAACTGGATAATTAAAAGCTCAGCTCTCGGGTTGGGGGATCTAATTGTATGTAACGCGCTTGTAGGTATCATAGCGACACAAAGAGGGAGCCCGGTTGCTGTGTCAGCATTCCCTGGGAGCCTGCATTTCCCGGGATTATAATGAACCCAGCGTGTTGCTGGAGCAAAACCGCCCTGTCCTTCACCCCTGAGGATTCGGGGGTGGAGCGGCTTAGGAGCGTCTACCTGCAGCGTTCGGACAAGCGCTTTCTCATTGCAAGCCTCTGCTGTGTGCAAGTGGGGTGGGGGTGGGGGGAGCGTTCAGGGAGCCTTGAAGTGGAGCGAGAAGTCTGGCTGGGGAGGGAGGCTGAAGGTCACTGCGGCTTGGCAACCAGTCGCAGGATTGGTGGGGATCATGGCGCTGACTTGGCCTGGGGTCAGCCAACACATGTGCCGCTTCAGGCTCTGTAGAGGGACAGAGGCTGCCACTGGCTCACCCTCTCGCTGTTGTTGTCCCTAAACACGCAGGAGTCGAACATTTTTCATAGGTCTGCGTCAGGGTGACCTCAGTCCCGTCCTGTCACCATCACTGAGCTTTTCACCCACACCCTCTTCCTATAGGACCCTCCCAATAACATCCCCGTTTTACAGATGAGAAACAGAAGTCAGTTAGTCTCGAACTCACTGCCATGGAGTCACTACTGATTCACAGCACCTGAAAGCCCGTCTTTCTCCTGCGGAGCTGCTGGTGGTGTCCCACTGCCCCCATGCGGGTTATAGTCCAAACACATAACCCCCACACCACCAGGACTCCCTGAGAAGCCCCGATGTTTACCTCCGTACCACCACCACACCCCGGGGACGGCTTTAACACTTGCCAACCCCGACGTCATTTGCTGTTGACGAATGGATTCAGACAAGGAGATGAACTCTTGTAAAGAGATCCCCCGACCTCTCTTCCTGGCCTGCCATGGCCTGGAAATGCTGCTGGGAGCGGCTCCATGTCTGAGCCACACGAGCAGAACGGAGACGTCCTTAGTCTCCTGACCCCGTTCTCACAGGTTCCAGTTCCTCTACTTTCTCTCATCCGTCTCCAGGGCCTGCCCGTCGGCGTGCCTGTGCGTACGTGCCGGCCTCCTCCTCCACAGCTTTGCTTGACCGTGGTGCTCTTCTCCGGGATCTTTCTTAAGCCCACACTGCAGAGAGCCACAGATTAACAAAAAGACTTAGTGTGCAGGATCTGGACCTGGCTCTCAGCTGCAGGGTGGGCAGATGTCTTCCTGGCTCTGTGCTCACTGACACAGGTTGGTAGCTTGAAATCAGCCACAGCAAGTGTTTACACCAGGGAAATTGCCAAATGCTACAAATGAGGGCTTTTCTCTGTTTTCTCTCTGAGAGTCAGTTTAAGGGCACACTACTGCTTACAAGTCACCTCTGGCCTGACTCTGATTTTCACAGTGGCTTGTGGAATGGTTACATTAGCTGCTGTGGTCATTGGATAAGATTTTGTCAACTAGACACTTATGGGTAGGAATGATGTTAAGGCTGCCAATCAAGGGGTTGCTTTATGACACCTCCTTGGGGGGTGTGGCCTCGTGTAGAAGAGTGAGGGACTCTGGGAGCCACTCTGTCACTTTGCCATCCTCCTCGATGGGACTTCACTGGGATTCGGTACCTGCCTCAGACGTGGGCCCCTGTGCTCACCCTGCTGTGTTTCCAGTGACCTTGGAGCCACGCCACTCTGCCCCCACAGACCTGCGACGTTGCTGCTTCACCCTTCTGCATCGCCGGCATGAAGTTGCATGCCAAGGCACTTCTGGACCAGCCTTGGACTTGTGGACTCAAGTTGGGCCAGGCTGGGAAGCCTCCTTTGGATACAGGATTACTTCCTGATACAAAGCTCTTTCTCAGACGTATGTGAGTGTCGCTGGATTTATTTCTCTAGACCACCCACCTCACACAGCAGCCACCAAGTGAGCCTCCGCCCTTCATGGCGACTTTGTGCACAGCACAGAGGTCCCGTACATCCCCATGATCAGTAACAGAGGGGCTGATGGGTACCCATCCCATTTTCATAATGCCAAATCATTGGTCCAACTACTGTCCTGTTTCCATTCCTCCTCCTTTCCCAATCCTGAACTTTGCCCTTGAGTCAATGCTGCCATTTTGATCTCAGAGGGGTGACTATTCTAAGGTGTACACAGGCTACGAGTGTTAACATTCCTCTTAGAGACCTGCCCACGATTTGAAGATTCATCCAGAGAATTCTGTTCCAGAACTGATGGGGGATGAAGGATTCCACCAGTCTCTAGACAACCAGGAAGCTAGTTGTGTTGGAATTCGATCACCTAGCATCTGTTCCTAGTCTATTTGGGTCTGAAAACTCCCTTGAAACTTCTCCAGCAGCACGAGGACACTCAAGCCTCTGGGGACAATGAGAGGTGGTGGCACAAGAATCAAGCATGAGTCTCCCCATCACATAGGAGGTGAGGATTCTATCACTGAACCACCAGGGACCTCAAAGGCCATGAACCTCCACTCTGCTGTTGAGAAAACTAGGGTTCCCAGAGCTAGAGAGGTTGAGCCAGGTCAGTCTATCTGGGGAGGGTGAGCTGAAACATAAACCTCATTATGGGATGGCTATGAAGAGCAAAAAGCCAAACTCACTCCCATCAAGTCAACTCCTACTCTCGGGGATCCATGGCATGGGGTAGAACTGTATCGCACAGGGTTTCTGAGACAGTAACTTTATGGAAGTAGGAAGGTAGGGGTTTCCAACCATTGACCTTGCAGTTAGCAGCCCAGTGCATAGCCCACCATGTCACCAAGGCTTTTTGTAAAGATCAAGGGTTGACAGGAATGAGGGTGTACGGGACTCTGAGAGAAGGTGATTCCTGTGTTGCCACCAGTGCTGGGCAGATGGACGTCGGAGGGTGGGCCAACTCCAGGTGAAGACCATGATGAGATGAGGGGCAGCCAGCGCCAGTGTTCCCAGCTCCCACCCACTGTCTAGCTGTCAGTGGAGACCCCTTATTTCTCTAAGCTCCAGGATTTCAATCCACACAGGAAACCCTAACAGGGTCTGCTTGGTCAGGGCTCATAGATTTGCTCTGAGTTGAGATTAGCAGTCACTCCTATCAAGTGTTGTAGCTGGAAACCACCTCTCTAGCCCATTCTTCCTTCCTAGGGACCTCAATGGGCCTACCAATAAGTCCAGCAGTGCCCTTGGCAAGTTGGGGTCTGGCAGGCATGATAGAGTGACAGGAGAAGAAGCAGAAAGGCAAACAATTCTCCTGCTTTCATGAAGGGTCATCAAGTCAGCTCCGGCCCATAGCAACCACATACACAACAGAAGGAAACACTGCCCAGTCCGGCACCATCCTCACAAGTGGTCAGTGTGAGCCACTGTCCATCCACCTTCCTCTCCTGTGAAACTCCTCTATTTCCCAAGCATGATGTCCTTCTCTAGGGACTGATGTCTCCTGATAACATGTCCAAAGTGCAGAGATGCAGTCTCGACACCCTTCTTTCTACAGAGGGCTCGCCATACTTCTTCCAAGGCAGGTCAGTTTTGCTTTTGGAAGTCCTTGGCACATTCAAGATTCTGCACCAGCACCATAGCTCTAGCTCACGCTTATGAAGCACCTACTGTGGCACAGTGGTTATGCACTGCTAACCAGAAGAGCGGCAGTTCAAAACCACCAGCTGTTCTGTAGGAGAAAGACAGGGTTTTTGAGTGACAGTCTCAGGACCTCGCAGGGTCAGTTCTACCCTCTTCTCTGGGGTTCCTCTGGGTTGACTTCAACTCAGTGGTGGCCAGTTGGAGTTTGCACTGTGTGGCACAAAGAGAAGACATCTTCCAAGGCACTGAGGGTAGACTTGAATCTCCATCCTCTACTATGAACAGGTGAGCATGACAAACAGTTGTCCCACCAGGACGCCTAGATTATGTCCCAAGTGGGTCACTTTGAACGGAGACCGCAGCTCTTCATGTTGCAGGGGTTGAGAGCATGAAGCAGCAGAGGCCCAAGCAGCCCATAACAAGAGTGCAGTTATTTTTTAAATCATTTTATTGAGGGCTCATACAACTCATTACAATCCACACACATATCCACTGTGTCAAGCACATTTATACATTTATTGCCATTGGTCTCAAAACATTTGATTTTTACTTGAGCCCTTGGCATCAGCTCCTTATTTTTCCCCTCCCTCCTTGCCTCCTTTGAACCCTTGATCTTTTATAAATTATTATTACTTTGTCATGTCTTACACTGTCCAACTTTCCCTTCACCGATTTTTCTGTTGTCCATCCCCCAGGGAGGGAGTTATATGTAGAACCTTGTAATCAGTTCCCCCTTTCTACCTCACCTTCCCTTCACCCTCCTGGTGCCACCCTCATCACTGGTCCTAAAGAGTTAATCTGTCCTGGATTCCCTGTGTTTCCAGTTCCTATCTGTACCAGTGTACATCCTCTAGTCTAGCCAAATTTGTAATATAGAATTGGGATCATATTAGAAGGGGGAGTGGGTTTTGGAGAGAAGAGCATTAAAGAACGAGAGGAAAGTTGTATATTTCATCATTGCTACATTGCATTCTGACTGGCTAATCTCCTCTCCGTGACCCTTCTGTAAGGGGATGTCTATTTACCTACAGATGGGCTTTGGGTCCACACTCCGCATTCCCCCTCATTCACATTGATATGATTTTTTTGTTGTTCTTTGATGCCTGATAACTGATCCCTTCAACACCTCAGGATCACACAGGCTGGTGTGTTTCTTCCACGTGGGCTTTGTTTTTTCTGAGCTAGGTGGCCACTTGTTTACCTTCAAGCCTTTAAGACTCCAGATGCTATATCTTTTGATAGCTGGGAACCATGAGCTTTCTTCACCACATTTGCTTATGCAACCAATAGTCGAGTTTTTTGAAACATAACTTTGTGTTTAAAAGTGCATGCAAATTTTGCTTTGCTTCTCCACAGTACAGCTGCATCTGCTGGAAGGTATGTGTTTTTACCATTAAGCAAAACTAGCAACGCTAGAAGGTAGCATTCCTCTTTTTTCATTTGCCAGGTCTTCTGAGCCTCGGTGATTTGGGCATTGGCAGGATCAGCTTCTGTTACCATGGAGCTATAAGCAAGACTTGTGAGCCAGACCTAAGCCATGTTAATTTGAACACACCATGTTTAAATAGAAACCATTTTGTTCTCCATTTATCACTGTCTGTTTTGCCTGTTTCCCAGGATTGGATCAAGAGGTTAGAATGTGAATTATGATTTCAATGCTGTTTGGAGTCAAACGGAGTCCTCCAGACTTCTCGGTCATTGTTGAAAATTGCTAAGGAACTGTCAGCAGGAAAGTAGATATCAAGGTAATGAATCATAGCATCCTCCTTTTATGGACTCGCTAGGCTTTCTGTACTCATTGTATTCTAGGGCTTTCTGTAACCTGTCATAAATTTTAAGAGTTATATCCCACCTGCATGTAAGATATGATTGATAGTGTTAGAAAAAATTAGTATGAATACCATTTGGGAATTAAGATCCTCAGAGTGTCTGCCAGACATCCTTAGTTGATGAGAGGGTACTCCATTGGCTAGCTTCCTAGTGAGCCAATTTTTCTCTTTCTCTGTTCTACCTAGAGTGTCTATTGACTGTACATGTCACTCCAGGGCACAAACCCAGGACTCGAAGTAGCTGTGGACTGTCGTGTGTACGATAGAATGCTCAGCAGCAGTCCTGGAAGATACTCACTGGATTTCATCCCCATGGTGACCCTCAAAAATGTTTCCTGGGGTGCCGTTAGCTGCCATGGAGTCGACTTTGACTCACAGTGCCTTACATACAACAAAATGAGCTGGTGCCCAGTCTGATGCCATCTCCATGACCGTTGGTCTGCTTGGGGCCATTGGGGATGCTCTGGTGCTGTGCCCTGGAGGTAGGCTTACCTTGATTGACCCTTTCTTACCTTAGGTGGCACCCTTTCTCAGCTGTTGGTCTTTCCTCTCTTGCGAGGAACGTTCTGATCAGATGTCTCCTAAAGCCAATTTATTTGTTCTCTTGGCAACCTACGGTAAACTCGGTGTTCTTTGCACTGTGCAAACGCTCCATCCAGTCTCCCTTCTGTCTGCATTTCTCATGGTCCATGAGGCAATTGGAAAGACTGTAGCATGGACCAGATGCATTTAGATTTCTGCTTTCTGAGGCTTTAAAGAGAATTGCTAAAAAAAAAAAAAAAGAGAGAGAGAGAGAGAGAGAGAGAGAGAATTGCTGTCCCCTTTTAAGAATTGAAATGAATTTCTTCCCCCCCCCACCAAAAAAGTGTGTGTGTGTGTGTGTGTGTGTTGTAAATCCTAACTCCTGTTCCTGTGGTCCTTTGTTATGGCTTGGGGAATATCCTTTGCTATGTTAATGCACTTTGGGGATGTAAAAGGGGCTCCCAAGGCACAAATGGGGACAGGTGGGTGCTCTGTGGAGACCTCCAAGACCCAAAGGAGAAAGGCTGGCATGGTTGTGGCTTGTCCCCCAAGGCTGACGGAGAGAAAACTCTGCTCTTGTTCCACTCTTCTCTTTATCTACCTTAGGCGGTGCCCTTTTCCAGATTTTGGTGCTTCCTGGGTGTTTTCCCCTATGACTTCTTCCCTATTTTTCCCCTACAGACTTCAAGTTCCTAAACGGTGTGATAAAAATATCTATTTGTCAGAAAAAAATCATATCACTGTGTGCTCACCTTCCCAAGACAATCACTGAGGACATGTGGGCGCGTGAACAAGAGTGGTGAAAAAAGCTGATGGTGCCCGGCTACCCAAAGATATAGCGTCTGGGGTCTTAAAGACTTGAGGGTAAACAAGCAGCCATGTAGCTCAGGAGCAACAAAGTCCACCATAGAGGAAGCACACCAGCCTGTGCAACCATGAGATAGTGAAAGAAACAGGTATCAGACATCAAAGAACAAAAAATCATATCAATGTGTGCCCACCCTCCTGATATGATTGCTGAAGACAAATGGGTACAGAGGCAAACAGAGTGGAGAAAACTGATGGTACCTAGCTACCAAATGATAAAGCGTCTGGGGTCTTAAAGGCTTGAAGATAAATGAGTGGCCAATTAGCGCAGAAACAGTAAAACCCACATGGAAGAAGCACACCAGCCTGTGTGATCAAGAGGGATCTAAAGGAGCAGGTATCAATCTTCAAGGACTAGGAAGCACATCACTACGAATGAGGGGGAGAACAGGGTGGGGACCCAAGGCCCATTCATGGGCAATTTACAAAGGAGTCTCGGGGAAGAGAAGGCCAATCAGGGTGCAGTGAAGTAGTGATGAAACAAACAACTTTCCTTTAGTTCTTGAAGGCTTTCTCACCCCAACTATCATGATCCCAATTCTACCCTACAAATCCAACTAGACTGGAAGAGGTACATTGGTACAGATTGAAATTGGAAATTCGGGGAATCCAAGGCAGATGAACCCCTCAGGACCAGTAGTAAGAATGGAGTTACCAGATGGGTGGAGGGAAGGTGGGGTAGAGAGGGGGTCCAATCACAAGAACCCACACATAACCTCCTATCTGGAGGACAGTCATCAGAGGAGCGGGTGAGGAGAGACGTCGGGCAATGTAAGATATGACAAAATAATATTTTATAAAGTAGTGAAGGGTGGTAGGGCAGGGAGGGGAAGGGGTGAGAAGCAGAAATCAAGGGCTTAAGTGGAAAAGCATAGATTTGGAGAATGATCACAACAGCAGGCAGATAAAGGGGCATGGCACAGTATATGTATGTATGTATTGTGATAAGTGATGTACAAGCCCCCGATAAAATGATTTTAGAAATCTATTTGCTAAAACCACCCCCCCTTGTAGCATTTCTGAGTCAGCAAGCCATGAGAGAGAACCAAGACACCCTAGATTTGCCCAGTGCAGGCCCCAGGGCTGCACACCCCTGATCTGGTGTTCAGATGTATCAAGAACAGAACCTCGTGACCTTTCAGTGGCCAAATGTGTATGTGCTTTTCCTGTGTTCCAAAACCATTCCCTGCAATGGGACAGAGAAAGATGCTGAAAGAAAGGAGCCCCTTGGACACACCTCTGTGCAAAAAACCTACCCAACCCTGACACTATCTGGACAGACCCCCTACAGGAACCCCGGCAACCTGGTATTGACACAAAGTGCTGTCAGCTGTCCCAAAGATTTCTCATGGTCACAGTTTGCATATGTCTGCGAGTCCATTAGGAATCCCTGAACTTGTCAGTCTTGGCGTTCTTGTTGCTCCAATCAAATAAAGGATGTGTTTAGCACACATCTGTGTCCTAAGAGCTGGGGGCTTTGTGGTCTTGGGCTCCAGAGATAGAAGCTGCTCTTTCATAATGATGACTCCAAGACTGGCAGATACTGTCATTCCAGATGGTTGCAGGGAAGGGAGGCAATTGTGCCAGGCAGGTGAATGCCAGGAGAATTCCAGGGAGAGGGCATGGAAATCCGTCTAATTATGACCCTTAGTGTCATCATGACTTTCTTTGGGGTGCTGCTTAGACACTTGCATTTCTCCTCAGCTCCCTGCGTTTTTCCATTCTCTGCTCACAGCTGCCCTGACACACAATATACAGTCCCACCTCCCACATGGTTGGGTCCCCAAGGCCTGTCACACCAGGAGCTTGCTCTTCCTGAGCTGCCTGGTAATGGACTGGCATGGAGACCGAATGCAGACTGCTTAACCAGAAAAGGACCCTGAGAGCCAGGACACACCCACTAGGCAGCTGCCATGGAAATCAGTTTAAAAACAAAACAGAATAGTAAGTGCGGACCAGGATGTGGCCAGTCCAGACTCCTAACCATGCTGGTGGGAGGGATAAGACTTCAAATGGTATAGCCACTGTGAAACGCCACTTGCCAGTGAGGCCAAAGGTCCACCGTAGATGGAATTGCCATCTGACCTTGCAGTTGTACTTCTGTTGCTGCTGCTACTGGGAGTCACCCAGTTGGCTCCGACTCATATGCACAGCAGAACGGAACACTGCCTGGTCCTGTGCCCTCCTTGGGAGGTCTGGTTGCATAGTGGCTACATGGGACTGCAATCCTGTAAGTTGGCAGTTTGAAACCACCAGTCACACCCCTGGAGAAAGATGGGGCTTTCTCCTCTCATAAAGAGTGACCGTCTGAGAAACCCATAGGGTCCCTCTGAGAAACAGTCTGAGGGACAGTCTAAGAAATTCATAGGGTCCCTCTGAGTTGGCATCGACTTGTTGGCAGTGGAAGTCGTCCTTTGGTCCAAGAGCACAATTGTTATGTGTTCAAGCCCATTGTTGTAGCCACTGTGTCTACGCTCTTCTACTTTGCCAAGTGATATCCTTTTCCATGAGCGAGTCTCACCTGGGAACCTGTTCTAAGTACCTGAGTCGAAGTCTCATCATCCTTGCCTCTAAGAAGCATTCTGGCCATCTGTCTTCTTCCCAGACAGATCCGTCTGTTCTTTGGTTCAGTTCTAGCCACAAAGCTATCAACATTCTTCACCAGCACCATAATTCAAATATATCTATTCTTCGTCAGTCTTCCTAATTCTATGTCCAACTTATACATGCACCTGGGGTCATTGAAAATATCATGGTTTGGGTGTGGGACTCCTAAGTCTTCGATACTTGAAGAAGGTCTTGTGCAGCAGAATTTCCTCATGCAATATGTCCCTTGATTTTTGACTGCTGCTGTTTCCATGAGCTCTGATAGGGGATCCAAGCAAGGTGATGTCTTCAACCACTTCAGTTTTTCCCCCCATTTTTCATGATGGGTCCCATTGAGCAGGTTTGGGCTTCCCTTACGTTGTGTTGGAAGCCAATGGATTAAGGTGTTTCTAGGTTTTCATTAGTTATTGCTGGGGTGTGTACGCGTGCGCGTGTGCACTCGTGTGTGTTTGAGATCCAGGATGGGTGAATCCATAGAGACAGTCACTGGAGTAATGGTTTCTGGAGGTGACGGCAGGGAGGTTGGAGGGACCAGGGAGAGAATAACAATGTGCATGAGATGAAGAAAATGTTCTGTGTTTGATCATGGGGATGACTCCACGACTCTTTTAAATGTATTCAAACCATTGAATTATATGGTACATGGATTATGTCAAAAATGTTTGTTTTCTAAAAAAAGAGAGAAAAATATCAGTTTTAGGTATGTGCATATTTGAAGTCAATAAAATATGGAAGAGGAAAAAGGAGAGAAGTCTGTTTAAGAAACGAATAAAAGGAGGTGATACCAAGGGCTCAAGTAGAAAGGAAATGTTTTGGAAATGTTGATGGCAACATATGCACAAGTGTGCTTAATACTTTTGAATGATGTTCGAAGATTTGTAAGCACCCCCAATAAAATGATTATTAAAAGAAACAAGTTGAGACCAAATACATGCCTTCAAACCAGCCCCTTCAAATTGTGTGACCTTGAGAGGCCATTGGACCTCCTGGACCCTCTGTTTCATCATCTCCACGATGGCAATAGGTGGACCTACTCACAAAGTTGCATGAGAGAATTCCTGGAAAGGACCCTGCGCAAGCCTGGCGTGGCCCTGTAGTCATTCAACACCAGCCCTTCTTCAACTGACTGGTGGGTCTCTTGTTGCCTGGGAGCAAACACAGACTGTGTAATTCATCTCTACCCAGACAGGCCCATCTCAGCCACGCCACCATCCAAGTCCATCCCTCCCCATCAGACTCACCCAGGTCAGGAGAAATCAGGTAAGACCCAGTCCTGCTGTTTGGTGACAAGAGGCAGCACCTGGACAGGGAAAATGGACCCCTTGGCTTCTCTGTTGCTGGATATAACCTGCCTGTATATAATAGTAAGCAAGCTATGACATCATGTACTCATCTGCAAAGTGGGTAGTAAGCTTCCATTTCATAAACAGAAGCTCAAATGAATGGAAAGAATTTGTTCAAGTGCTTCCAGCCAGGAGGCAATGAAGTCAGGGTTTAAGTGCTCGTCTACACGAGTCCTGAGAATGCACCACAAGAGAGGAGACTGGAGACAGAGGAGCTGGCATCATCGTCACCAAGGACTGCGTTAGCAAGATACCACAAGGTGGTGGCTTTGAAGACCATTCCAGAATCTACAAGTCCAAAGTCAAGGTGTTGGCAAGGCCATCCTCCCTCTGCTCCTGGGGAAGACCTGCTCTTACCTTGATCATTTTTCTGGTGGTCCCAGGCATGCTTTTGCCTTCCTTTCCCTCTAGCTGCATCTGGCATGGGTCCTTCCTTGTGAGAGTATTCTCTCTCTCTTTCTCTTCGCCCCCCCCCCCCCGTTTTGGCATGACCTCACTAGCTGAACTGATAATATCCTCAACGATGAGATATCTAGAAGGGATTTTCAAACAAGGTCAAAATCACTAGACCAGGGATGAGAACTTCAACCTACCTTTTGAGGGATGTGATGATTAGAGTTGATGTCACACACCTGGGTGAGCATAGCAGCGGACCCAAACCTATCAATCAGATCACAGTATGATGACACCTCTTGGAGGGTATAAGAGAGAGGCCCTGAGCAGAGCAGGACTTCCTCTTGCCCATTCTCCTTCTACTGGTTCTGGATCCTGCATCTGTTTCCTTGATCTCCCATGTGGCTCCTGCAGCCCTAGGAGCAGACCGCCAACCTCAGATTCATTTGCCTCTGCATCCACCAACCGGTGGCACTCCTGCTTCTTTGTCATCCTGTATCCTGTCTGGCAGCATCCACAGCTGTAAGAGTCAGGAGAATCCTCTAGCTTACAGTTGACCTACAGACTTGAACTAGATGGGAATTACCTACTTCTACAATTGTGTAAGCCATTTCTTGATGTCAATCTCTAGCTACATACATATACAAGAATCACTTGTTCTGCTTGTCTAAAGAACCCAAGCTAACACAAGCCAAAACCAAACCCACGGCCATCAAGTCAATCCCGACTCACGCTGACCCTGTCTGGCAGGGTAGAGCTGCCTCTGTGGGTTTCTGAGACTATACCTCTTTAGGTTGGTCTATCCTGTTTCTCCCAAGGATCTGCTGGTGGCTTTCAGCTGCTGAGTTTGCATTTAGCAGCCTAACAAGTAACTACTGTGCCTCCAGATCTCCTACAGAGAGCATAGAATTCAATCCATAACAAGGAGCAACCACTCGGCCTCAGAGAAGAGCAACGGGGTATCCATCCTCCAAGGAGGACAGAACCTTGAGTGGGACCCATCCTTCTCTGAACATCAGCCTCCATATCCTCTTGCATAAAGCAGATCGCTCCAGGGGTGAAGTGAGGTCTCATATTTTCCAGCAAAGTTGGGGCTCAGTAAATCTTTTTTGACCTGGCCTGATTACCACCCAGGAACTGAATTCTGAGTGCAACTTTGATGTCAAGGTCCACCACCCCTAGGAGCCCCCTGGCCCATTGGGCTTTCTGTAAGAATCAGAAGGTTGTGGGATCTGCACCTAGTTTGCTTTCTGGAAACATGAGCATTGACTGCTTCTAGTTGATGCCATAATAACTGAAGCGTGCCCCCTTTAATTTGTTAATCTTTGCCAATCAGGGTTCCAGAGCTTTGCGAAGATGCGGAACCATCCGAGCCCTATACAGAAACAATCAATTCCTTGATTAAAATCTGACAGCTTAATTAATTAGTGCTTAATAGCGCCACCTTAATTATACTCCACATCATTATTCGATCATATTCAGAGATTTCACACGTGGTTGCGCACACATGCCTTTCATCAATTGATTGCAGACGCCCGAGCTTGACCTCTATTCCAAAGTGCCGAGAACATGAAAGGTTTCATTAGCACTATTGCTCACCTCGTCAGGGCCTCCCGAGGGTTGGAAACTTCTTGGAGATCTGCAGGAAAAGGAGGTGGGTTCTCCCCCAATGTTGACCACGTGGCTATCCCCTTCCAAATCTTAAGGCATGTCCCAGGACCTTAAGCTTGTTTGGGTTTCTTCACTCAGAGAATGGGATGGTTTCTGCAGCATGTGAGAGGTTCTGGAACTCCCTGTTGGGAAGCGGGGCGGGGGGCAGGGAGGGAGATACTAAGGGACACCCAGGAAGGAAAGGAAATGTGAGCGGGACCAAAAGTAAAACAGTCTTGAATTTGGGGCACTTTGGAACTGTGCTATCTTGATTTAGTCTCTTCCCCTTTTTGAGCCCCGGTTTGTTCATTTGAAAACAAAGGGGGCGGGGTGTGGTAAAGAAATGATCATCCCCATCCCTCAGGTCATTGAGGTGAAGTCTAAGGGCATGTGAAAGTACATAGCAGGTGCTCAGTACGTGTTGCACAGTAAGTTGTGATTGTGCAAACTCTGTAAGACAAAATCTTGCCATTTTTGCCCCCAAAGAGCACTCATTGTGCTTCTTCCAAAACAGATCCGTTTGTCCTTTTGGCAGTCTGTGGGACTGTTAATAATCTTTTCCAGTATTTCATGAGGCTCACCTTCCCAACACGATCACTGAAGACAAATGTGTACATAAGCAAAAGTGGTGAAGAAAGCTGATGGTACTCAGCTATCAAAAGATATAGTGTCTGAGGTCTTAAAGGCGTGAAGGTAAACAAATGGCCATCTACCTCAGAAGCAACAAAGTCCACATGGAAGAAGCACACCAGTCTGTGCGACCACGAAGGGTCAAAGGGATCAGGCATCAAAGAACTAAAAATTATATCATTATAAATGAGAGAGTACAGATTGGGGACCCAAAGTCCACCTGTAGGTGAAGGGACATCCCCTTACAGAAGGGTTGTGGGAAGGAGACGAGCCAGAGTACAAAGTAGCAACAATGAAATATGCAACTTTCCTCTAGTTCTTAATTGCTTCCTCTCCCCCACTATCATGATCCCATTCTATCTTAAAATCTGCTTAGACCAGAGAATGTACACTGGTACAGATAGGAACTGGAAACATGGGGAATCCAGGACAGATGATTCTTTCAGGACTAATGGTGAGAGTGGTGATACCAGAAGGGTGGTGGGAAAATGGAGTAGAAAGGGGGAACTGATTATAAGGATCAACATATGGCCTTCTCCCTAGGGTACAGATAACAGGGAAATGGGTGAAGGGTGACACCAGACAGTGTAAGATATGACAAAATAATAATAATTTATAAATTATCAAGGGTTCATGGGAGAGGGGGGAGCAGGGAGGGAGGGGAAATATGAGGAACTAATACCAGGGCCTTACGTGGAAAGAAAATGTTTTGAGAATGATGATGGCAACAAGTGTACAAATGTGCTTTGCATACAATGGGTGGATGGATGGATTGTGATGGGAGCTGTATGAGCCCCAATAAGGTGATTAATAACAATAATAATCTCTGCCAGTACCGTCACAATTCAAATGCACCTATTCTTCTTCCATCTTCCTTATTCAATGTCCAGCTTTTACCTGCATCACTTATAAAATCACTTATCATTTTATAAGTGATACAAAGAGCAAATTGACAGGAACAGGTACAAAAGGTGAGAGGTGGGGGGAGAGGAAGAGAAATGTCATGTGAGGACTCCGGTGGGTGAACAGGAGACCACGTAGCTGCAGACCTGTGGAAGACAAGGACCTTCCTTCAATGCTGATGGCTCCTAACCTGGGAGGAAACCATCCTACGTCCTTGAACACACCCCTCGGTTCTCTTGAGAAATAAAACCAGAACACTTATGTTATGATTACTGATACCGAGAGAAGGAGTGTAACAGCTCAGTAGTCCACACAGCAGTACAGAGGGCTCGGTTCGGCTCACTTTTATGGAACAGTTAATATACTGGAAGTTCTTCACCTCTTTCAGGCTGTCAAATCAAAGGTCAAAGAAGCAGACCTCAGAGTCCTCCTTTGGACAAGATAGGCAGAGTCTGTCCACAGGCAGCAAAAAGCAGGGTGAGTCACCAACAGTCAGTAACTAGGCCCTGATGGGATCTAGAACTCAAGCATGGCAACAGCATCCACCGGTCTCAAGCCTAAGCGATGTACACACCAGCAGCGGTGCAAAGCAGGTCTCAAAGGAGCCTCAAGCTCTAGCAACAGAATCCATGGTTGGATTGGTAGTGTAGCACACATGTTGAGGCAGAGAACTAGCTAAAACCGTAGCATGCTGGTCCAATCGCCTGTGAGCAAGAGAGAGACGAGATGCTGACTATCTTCATTATTTCGGTCATCCTCCAATCAAGCTGCAACCCAACCAAACTCCACTCACATGTTCCCATTGGCCGAGTTGACACCATTAACCCAACTGTCAGACCTTGTGATTTTATGTTCGGTCACACTAGGTAATGAGGGCAAAGTGAGTAGCGCTAACACAATTATATCCTATGGAATAAACAAGTGGGTTATGAATAACAATTCTATTTTATCATTAAAAACTAACCTCTCTGTGGAAATGTCTTTGGGGATTTGAGGAGGACGGGAGAACTTAAACCTAAGAAGCTTCCAGAAACACTTATTGAGCTATGGCCAAACCTGGAGAAGAAACTCACTGCTATTAAATCCATTCTGACTTACAGAAACCTTATAGGACAAGGTAAAACTGCTTTATGGAAGTAGAAGGCCTTGTGTTTCTCCTGAAGTGCAAGTAGTAGTTTCAAACTGCTGGCCTTCTGGTTAGCAGGCCAATGTGTATCCATTACACCACCACCGCTCCTAAACTAGAGAAGATTGAGTTGAGAGATCTGGTGTTTCTGTGTGAAATGGCAATTTGCCCCTCTTTGAGTCAGTTTCCTATTTTTATAAAATATACTAGTCTCATCACTATCAACTGTTCTGAGAAAATCACTTGCTAGAAGGGCCTAAAGAACTGGTTCTCAACGTGTGGGTCGTGACCCCTTTGGGGATCAAATGACCCTTTCACAGGGGTCGCCTGATTCATGACAGTGGCAAAATTATAGTTATGAAGTAGGAACAAAAATAATTTTATGGTTAGGGGAGCCACTACAACATGAGGAACTGTATTAAAGGGTAGTGGCATTTGGAAATTTGAGAATCACTGTCCTAGAGAGTAGGAAAAAAATGTGGAGCAGAGCTCTCAAGTCATCAGAGTCTAGACTTATTGGGCAGATAGAGACAGATGGACACCCTAAGATCATGGCCTTCACCTTTAAGGTCTGGCATTGAATTCACATCTGGGTTAGGATCATCAGCCATTCGGGATCAAAGGCAGCATTAACCCAAGCACAAAGTTGGGAAGTGTTACAAGAGAAGGAGAGACGGAAAGAGGGAACCCAGGGAGGAAGTGGGATAAGGGTTGGTACATGGAAGAATTGCAATGGATACATTGTTTCCGAATGTGTGTGGATTGTTGAATATTGCACTATGACCTATTCTGTGAATCTTCACCTCATTCGCAACAAAAAGTTTGTTTGTTTAAGCCCCCCTAAGGCAAAACACAAACACTCACAGTCTGATCCTATTGACATGCAATGTTCAGAAGAGGCCAGTGCCCAGAGTCAGAAAGATGGATTGGGGGTGCTTAGTGCAGGGAGAACTGGGGAGGAGGTAGTTAAAATAGTACAGGGTTTCTTTCTGGGGTGGTCACATGTGTTGAAATTGAATTGCGGTCATGGCTGTACAGAATTGTGAACATACTAGATGCCATCAAATTGTGCACTTTCACCAGTTGGTTTTTTGTCGCACAGACTTCAACTAAATTTCAAATATGTAGCTGCACCCAGACACAGTCTAGCCCCATTCTCCATAAACCAGCTCTTAGAGCATTTATTCATGTTGCTATTTAGCATGCATTTTATCTGGGAACATATACCCATCTCTCAAGAACTACATTTTGATATGGGAACTTTTTTTAATATGTTGGTGGCTTGGGGGGCCTCAACCCCAGACACTGAATTTTGATTTTTCATTCATCAAGGGATTCTGTTGTGCAGCCAGGTGAGCAAACAAGCAGACCCACTGGCATCCCACGCTGAACCCAATCATAGAACCGGGTGCTGCGTCTCAGCTGTCTCAGCCAATCCGTGGCACCTGGTGATTTGTAGGAGAAACCATGCGTGCATCGCTCCTCGACCTTTGATCTCAAACCCTTCAGTCACTCTTAGACTTGTGAGGATAAAGAGCAAATGAGCTTTCTCGCCTTCATCCCAACCATGCTGAAAGCATTACATGCTCCTTTTGCCCTACTGCTGTGATTGACACAGCATCTCAGACTCCAAACCTACCTTCCAAGTGGTCCATTGGAGAAAGGTTGACATGGGGGACCACCGGTCTTTCCTTGAGCAATGAGGACCCCAAACTCTGCCCAGAAACCCCACTAGACATGACCATTGCCAGAGCTACACGGACACAGAGTGACCTCTCAGAAACCTGGAAGATATCCTCAGAGAAGAGAGACACCCTTCCCTTCTCTTTCCCCTCTACGCAAGAGGTCTACTTCCTGAGGAGACAATCCAGATGCCGGGAAAGACGTCAGACAATCCACCAGCCCTCCCACTGCTTGTGCTCTGAAGTCAGCCCACCCTTCTGATGCCTGTTGCCCCGCCTGGAGACATCAGCATGAGCCATGTTCATCGTTGGAATTACAGAAACGCCCACCCAACCCAACGGCCATTTCCAGAAATTAGACTGCTTTATCAGAGCAGGGGGTTTTTTCTTCCTCCCCAATATTATTTCCCATTAATTTCAAAATGCATTCTTACTGGATTTTTTCCCATTATTTTCCCAGCATGGACCTAATAAGGACCAAAAAGTACTTTAAAAATCCCATTAACTTTATCTAATGGAAATTCTTACGATATCGCCCTCACCAAAGGTCTTTTTTTATTCAGAAGTTGCCTTGGGGAGCTTTTCGATGTTCTTGGGGGCATGAATAGGGGAGCGAGGAAATTTTTCATCTCTGCATCCTCCAAGAACTTGGCACGCTTGACTAAGTATGGAATCGCTCAGTCCTAATTTGGTTCTCCGGGTGAATATTGATTTGACTCCTGCTGTATATCACCAATGCACGTCCATCCCCAGCAATGTGGAGCATCCAGAGGGTTTTGTTTAATATTCGACATTGAGCAGCGATCGCATCCGTGCATTTGTGTGTGCACCCTACACCTGTTGCTCCCCCGAACATCCAAGTAGGAAACCTTGTGTACAGACAAGAATCACCATACCTATGAGCCTGGGCGGGACCTCTGCTCCTGAGCGTGGCTGAGTACGTTCAAAACCCCTTGGTGGCCAAGTTTCCAAAAACCAAACTCACTGCCATCAAGTCAATTCTGATTGTGATCATGTTGGACAGGGTAGAACTGGATTTCCAAGACAGTAACTCTGTTCAGGAGTAGAAAGCCTCGTCTGTCTCCCTCACAGGGGCTGATGGTCTCCAACTACTGCTTACCATGTAGTTAGCAGCCCAACACATAACCTAACCAATCCACCGCCAGTGCTGCTGACGGCCAAGCTCAGAGGTATTGAACAGAAGAGCCATTTCACATAAACGTGGGGTCAATTCAACGACCACCTTGATTTGATAGCAAACCCATCTTGGGCTTCTGGTGCCCACAGTTGTGTGCTTCTGTGCAAATTATTTGGCCTCAGCTGCTGTTCTAAGGTTGGTGGCAAAGGCCTGGGAATCTGCATGTACAAAGATGACAGTTCAGAAGACCCTCGGGACAATTCTACTCTGCAGCGTCCACGGGCTTGCCAGAAGTTGGAACCAACTTGATGGCCGCAGGGAAGTGAACACCAAGAACATCTGGATTCTCTTTCCTCTTGTCCAGCATTCCTCAGACGACTGAGCAGCCATCCATGCTGCACTTGCCAGAGAAAAGTGCAAGCTCTGTGCAGCATCCTGGTACCTAGACCTTTGGGAGGGTGTGTCTCTTGATGGGGGTGGGGGTTTGTTAAGGATTAAATTGTGTTCCACAAAAGGAGAGGTTCAAGGGCTGGGAAATGTCTTTGGAAAGATGTAATTAGTTATATTACATGGTGCCCCTCCTGGTGCAAATCCTGGTGGAATAGCAACATGTTGACTTGCTAACTCAAAGGCCTGGTGATCGGCTTCCAAAAGAATGAGCAGGGTTCTGCTCTGGCACAGGATCCCTCCATGAGCTGAAGGCAGTGCTGGAGATTTTCATGTGAACCCATCATACTGGATTAGATGGGATACTATCCAAGCTGAGTGGCATCCTAATCAAAGAGGAGGACATGCAGAGGAAGGGCACCACAAGAAGATGTGCCTGCATCCACCAGAAGCCTGGGGAGAGAAGAAAAAACTTACTTCCTGAGCCATCAGGGTGGCTATGGCTCTGCCACCACCCTGAGTGTGGACTTCTGGCCTCCAGACCTGAGATAATACATTTCTGACTCTACTGGAACCCTCAGGAGCCCTGGTGGCATAATGGGTTATACACTGGGCTGCTAACAACAAAGTCAGCAATTCAAAACCACTGGCTCATCCATGGGAGAAAGATGAGTGTGGCTTTCTGCTCCCATAAAGATTGACAGCCTCAGAAACACAGAGGGGCAGTTCTGCTCTGTTGCACTACAGGGTTTCTCGGTGGTTTTAGTTGAATTGAGTTGGGTTGAGTTGAATTGAGTTGGAATGGGTTGAGTTGAGGGGAGGGGAGGGGAGTTACTGGAACCCTCATACACTGTTGGCATGACTGTAAAATATTGCAGCTATTGTGGAAAGCAGTATGGTGTGTCCTCCAGAAGTTAGAAACAAAGATACCATCTGATTCATCAATTCCTCTACTTGGTATGTATGCCATGGAAATAAAGAACTGTGACACAAGTAAATGTATGTACACGCTCACCTGCATCATTATCGCGCTACGCACAGTAGCAAAAAGATAGAAATAACCTACAGGCTCATCAATGGAAGAATGGAGAAAAATGTTGGATCATGTCCACTGCTGCTTATTCAAACTGTTCCTACCTTTCATGAGGCCCTTGTTGGGATCAAGTAGGCTTTGTCTGGCTTTGTCCAGAGCTGAGGAGTCTCCAAATCAAATCCAACCCATTGACATCAAGTCAGTTCTGACTCGCAGCAATGCTGTAGGTCAGGGTAGAACTGCCCCTGTGAGCTTCTGAGGTTCTAAACCTTTATGGATCCAGACAACGACCAACTTTGCGGTTAGTAGCCGCACCACGAGGGTTCCTAGAGGGCTCCAAGGACACATGAAAACCAGGATGTGTGGACCACCGTGGGCTGGAGATATAGCTTAATGTGGTTTGAAGAGCATGGGTTTTGAAGTGAAACAGACCAAGGTTGGAGTCCTGGTAGTGTTGCTAAGTGACCCTGGGAGAGGAACTCAGCCTCCCATATCTGCACAGTCATGGGACCTACCCACAGGGTTGTAGGAAATAGGGGTATCCTGCTCTTGGAGGACGTGACATGGTTGTTGCCATTGTCAGGTGTCACAAGACTGGTTCCATCCTGTTAAGGACCCTGTGCTTAAAAGAAGGAAACACTGCCCACTCCTGCACCACCCTCACAATTGTGCTTACATTTGACCCCATGGCTGTTACCACTGTGCCAATCTATATCAGCAAGGGCCTTCATATATACATATATATATATCATTTTATTGGGAGCTCATACAACTCTTATGAAAATCTGTACATATATCCACTGTATGCAAAGCACATTTGTACATTTGTTGCGCTCATCATTCTCAACACATTTTCTTTCTATGTAAGCCCTTGGTTTTAGCTCCTCATATTTCCCATCCCTCCCCATTCCACCCTCCTTCATGAACCCTTGATAATTTATAAATTATTATCATTTTGTCCTATCATACACTGTCCAATATCACCCTTCACCCACTACCCTGCTGTCCGTACACGAGGAAGGAGGTTATGTAGATCCTTGTAATCGGTTTCCCCTTTCTACCCCACCTTCCCTCCATCCTCCTGGTGTCACCACTCTCACCACTGGTCCTGAAGGAATCATCTTTCCTGGATTCCTTCTGTTTCTAGTTCCTATCTGTACCAGTGTACATCCTCTGGTCTAACTGGATTTGTAAGGTAGAATTGGGATCATGATAGTGGGGGGAGGAAGCATTTAAGAACTAGAGGAAAGTTGCATATTTCATTGTTGCTACACTGTACCTTGACTAATGTCTCCTCCCCGCGACCCTTCTGTAAAGGGATGTTGCTTCACCTACAGACGGGCTTTGGATACCCAATCTGTATTCCCCCTCATTTATAATGATATAATTTTTAGTTCTTTGATACCTGATCCCTTCAACACCTTGTGTTCACACAGGCTGGTGTGCTTCTTCCATGTGGATGTTGATGCTTCTGAGCTAGATGGCAGCTTGTTTACTTTCAACCCTTTAAGACCCCAGGTGCTATATCCTTTGATATCTGGGCACCATCAGCTTTCTTCACCACATTTACTTATGCATACTTTTGTCTTCAGTGATCATGTTGGGAAGGCGAGCATCATGGAATGCCAATTTAATAGAGCAAAGTGTTCTTGCATTGAGGAAGTACTTGAATGGGGCTCCAATGCTCATCTGCTGCCTTAATACTAACCCTATAAGTATATGCACATAGATTCCCATCATAGTATATAAATATATTTACATATGTACATGCCTGTATTTAGACCTCTATAAATGCCCTTTGCCTCCCAGTTCTTTCTTCTATTTCCTTTTACTTTCCTCTTGTCCCACTATCATACTCAGCTTTCATTTAGGTTCAGTAATTTCTCTCTGTTACATTATTCTTGTTCAATCCCTATCAAGCCTCTCACACCCACTTTGTCACTGAATTTTTCCCTTATTCCTGGGTTGGTCAACACAACCTCCTTCTCCCACCTCCCCATCTCCCATGTTCCCCCAGAACCATCAGTCCTCCAGACTGTTCATCCAGCCTATCTTATCTAGATAGACTTGCAGAGCTAATAATATGTACAAAAATAAAAACCCAAGACATCGCAAGATGAAGCAACAAAAGAAAACAAAATGAAAACAAAAAAGATCCCCATGTCCAGAAAAAATATGCAAATAAGTAAAAAGATAAAAATAATAACAACAGAAGAAAAGCCTATAAATATTTCAAGATCTGTTCATTAACCTCCAAGTGTGTCCCTCGAGTCAGATACAGTGCCACACCCTGGCCCCAAAGTATATCCTTGGCACTCCCTTGGGAATTCCATGTTCTGTTCTCCCTGCTGCTCTGCTGCACACCCTTCATGTTTTGCCTTGGTGTGGTGGGGTCAGACCAAATATAATCCTGACCCTGTTTCTCTATTTTTGTCCCCATAGGGCCTTGCATCAGTGAGGGATGCTGTGTTTCACAGTAGGGCAGCCATGTGTTTCTCTCTTTGCATTCTGAGTGGGGATATCATCCTAAAGCCTCAGAGAGCCAAGATGTGCTCCACTCTCTCTTCCTCTCCCTTCATTTGCCCTGATCTGGTCAGGGCCTTTCTCTTTTTTGGCTGCCCCTCTACCTTACCAAGTAGTTCAGCGAAGATTGTCTATTAGGGCACTTGATTACATTGGTGGGCCCATCACTGGGCTCCCTGCTTCAACATCTCCCTGTTTGGCTTTGTAACTTCTCCCATCAGAAGACAGGCTTTGTTCTCCCACCATTTGAAACTGGCCCAGCCTTCTACCCTGATTTGGCCAGTAGAATGCAGTGGAGTTGGCAGTGTTTCAGATCCAAGGCGAGGCCTTACCTGAAGTCACATGTTCCCACTCTCTCTGTCTCTCTTGGCTCCTGGCCTCCACCATGAGACCAAGCCTAAGCCATCCTTCTGGAAGATGGAAGACCATAAGACTTCAACCATACCCAAAAGCAAATGTCTTACTTGACCTTCAGCTGGCCCACAGACACACAGGGCACCTCACCAGCATCAAAGTCTCCTAGGTAAACCTCAAGAGAATGTGTCACTGGGTCTGTAGGCTCAGAGCCAGAGACAAAGGGGACACCAAGGTCAACTGGCAATACATAGTACACAAAGACAATGCACTACATCCTACTTGGTGAGTAGCAACAGGAGCTTAAAGTTGGCCTATGTATATATATTTATATGGCAATACACTGAGGTCATGGACAGACTTCGGGTCTCTGCTTATGCCCTCCCTCAATGCAAGAAAACTTTGTTCTAACAAACTGATATTGTGTGATGCTAACCCTCCCTGCTTTTATGATCATGAGGTGTCATTGGGACCAGGTAGCAGACATCAGAAGACCCATAAAAAAAATAAGAGACCACATTAGCTTATGTACCATTTTGTCTTCAGCGATTATGCACACACACATCAGAATCCTCACTCACCCCCACCCCACCTCAACAGCAAGAATCATAAGCAACAATAAATGTAGGCAAATGAGGGTCTTCAGAAGGGTGTGTGGAAACAGAATGAAAAAAAATAATGCATTTGTCCATTATCTTTCTGAAGTTGCCAAATACAGAGTCTAAGCCAGCCAATTTTGAAACGTTCCTTTACACGGCAGTAGCTACCTACCTAACAGGCTTTCAGTCACCAGTGGTTTGCTTACATTATGTCAACATTGCCTGATGGAACTGCTCATCTGCTTTGTTCTGGGGGCCAGGTAGAAGAGTCCCCCCTATTTCCTCCAACCCCCTTTATTCTAGATGCTCCCTGTCCCCACTTCCCCAGACAAAGCTGTACTTGCTGAGACCCATGGTCGTCTCTCTATTCCCGGAGAATTAATAAACTGAGCCTGCGCATCAGCTACCGAAGCCAGACTCCTGAACGCCGGGGCCAATAAGACACGAGCATCAAGTGACGGCTTGGACGGACTACGGAAGCTCATAACCGGCTGTGATGCTGAGGACGATAGGGGAGGTGGGGATCCACAGCGCTGGAGCTGCCAACTGGAAACTGATGGAAGATAAACAAAAGCGCATTTGATCAAATGGAAAATGAAATCTCAGCGCTGTTTCGATGAGCGGTCCATAGAAACCCGGTAACTGGCTTGGCAAGAAATTCGGGGTGTTTGGATACACGTTTCTCATTGTTCGCGCATGCACGCCGTGCACGCGCACACACACACATAAACCCAGTCACAGACGTCACGCAGGTAAATACAGAGATCCACCTGCTGACAGCCCTCGGGCCACATAGCTTCTGACAAGCTACACCCGTGCACATCAGCTCAAGCGTGAGGCGGGGAGACGTAGGGCTTATACATTGGGCTACTTATTGCAAAGACAGCAGCGACTCCAGAGGAAAGATTGGGCTTTCTATTCCCCTAAACTCATAGGGGCAGTTGTACCTGTCCTTGGGGGGCACTGTGCATCTTCGTTGACTCGAGAGCAGTGAGTTTGGGGTTTGTGTGTTTCTGAAGCAAACGCGCATTCAAACACATTTGCTCACACGCATACCCTCTCCCACCTCATACAGACACAGGAAAATGCTCCCCGTAACCGGGGCTTCCCCAAGGGGTTATTTTCCCCCAAATCCAAGCTGCTCGCCCCACGTTTGCCTGGCTCTGATTGACCACTTGAATCAAGCTCAGCCCCTCCTGGCCTTTAGGGCTAGTCCTAACCTCCCAAAGGAAGGGTTTCGGGAGCAGGGCCAACCTCCAGGACGCTCAGTGGTACACAGATTAGACACAAAACTGCAACCACACGATTGGTGGTTCAAGCCCGCCAGCCGCTCCAGACGGCGACTTTGTGGTGGTCTGCTCCCAGAGGATTTCCAAAGCAAACTCACTGGCATCAAGCAGCTGCCACTTCCAAGTGTCCCTACAGGACACAGTATAACTGCCCCTGTAAATTTCCAAGGCTGTAACTCTTTATGGAAAAAGAAAACACCTCATCTTTCTCTCCCAGTGCACCTGGTGGTTTCAAACTGCCCACCTTGCAGTTAGCAGCCCCAAGTGAAATCCATTCTACCCCAGGGCTCCTCTCCAGAAGGAATGGCAGATCTGGGAACCCTGGGTATGAGGCAGTTTGGCTCTGTCCTACCAGGGGCTCATTGACTGCAATGAGTTTGGGTGTGGGAGCCACCCTCTGGGACTACACATCACTTCGGCCCCTGGAGCTCAGAAGTGGGACATCTTATGCCCCCAGAGCCAATGTAAGAGCAAGACAGTACCTTTGACAACAGGAAAGAAAAAAAAACTATCTCGTAGCTTCTAATCCAGGGACAAGTTACATAAGTATGGTGAGCTTGGTGCACGGAGTCACTAACTGCAAGGTCAGCAGTTTGAAACCACCAGCCCTCTCAATGGGACAAAGATGAGGCTTTCTACTCCTGTGGAGAGTAAATCTCAGAAACCCACAGGGAGGGTTCTACACTGTCAGGGGCAGAGTGTCCGTTTGTTTCCACTGTCTCCAGTTGTGAAATGGGGCTAGTGAGTTCAGCCAAGCAGGACTTGGTGACTGTGACAGGTGTGTGATATGTGTGGCCTGGTGAAACTGTCATCTGGTGCCCCAGGAGCTGATTCTGACTCCTGGTGACTGCATGGGACAGAGTAAAAGTACCCAAACTCCCGGTTATCAGCTGACTGCTTCATTGCTGTGCCACCGAGGCTCCTTGGGACAAAATACCATAAAACCAAGCCCATTGTCACCACATCAGTTCAGACATCATAACCCTGTACACGGCTGCGGCTGCCGCTGCAGCTATGAGATGCTATGCAGCCAGTTCTGACTCAGAGGCCTCCTGGTAGGTTTCTGTGACTTCACCTGTTGGCAGAAGAAGAACGCCCTCTCTTTTTCCCTCAGAATGACTGGTGGTCTTGAACTGCTGGCCTTGCAGTTCATAGCCCAGCACACAACCACTGGTCTCCTAGTCATTCAACAAAACTCACTGCCATCGAGTCAAAGACGGCTCACAATGACACCCTGTGGGCTCCTGAGACGGCAACCGTTCGCAGCAGTGAAAAGCCCAGCCTTTCTCCCTCTGAGCTGGGGGTGGTTTCAAACTGCCAACCACGTGGATTGCAGTCCAACATCGAACCACTGCCCCACCAGGGCTCCTCTAGGGCTCACATTAGATGAAGGCAATTTTCAAGGCTGCATGCACAGTTCATTTACAGCCTTCATCTCAAGCAGTCTCTTCTTTTTCATTCTCCCCCCTGGCGTAACATAAACCCAGACTGCTTTGCATTCATAGTCAATAACATTTTATGCATCCTTGTGACATATTTTATCTAAAATGATCTTTTATCCCTTTAATCCTCTCTGTGTAAATGTCTTGTACAAATGATGCCCAATCCTTTTTCTGTCCCTTTTCTGGGCAACCATATATCTGGTTTATCATTAAAACCCTCAGCAGATCGATTTTGATAAACCCAAACTCTCTTCACTGACAATGTTTCAAGACTGAAGGCTTCTTTAAAAAAAAAGAAGAAGAAGAAGAAAAGCTATAGTCTTAAGAGAAACCAGTTACATGGAATCAATTCTGACTCGTGGCGCCCCCATGTGTTACAGAGGAGAAGTGCACCAAAGACTTTTCTTAAATGGAGGATCCCTGGCAGCAAAGCGGTTACACACGGGGCTGCTATCTACCAGGTCGGCAGTTCAAAACCACCTGCCACGCCAAAGGAGAAAGGTAAAACTTTCTACTCCCATAAAGATACAGCTTCGGGACGCTCACACGGCAGTTCTAGTCTGTCCCAGATGGTCCCTATGAATTGGAATCGACGTGAGGTTGCAAATATGATTTGGCTTGGGGTGTGATCTTTAGGGGAGCAGATCACCAAGTCTTTCTTCTGTGTTGCTGTTGGTGGGTCAAACGGCCCACTTTAAGTCAGCAGCTGAAAGCAAACATTTAGTGCCTCCTCAGGGACCTTAAGAGAAAAGTCCATGTTTAAAAGTGGCCCTCGAGACACTGGCTTCGAAGCTTCATTTTAATGTACCTTATTTAACACCACAAGCACATCTTAGCATTTCCCATGCTCTACAGCCCAGGGGGTGCTATCGGTTAAGCCTTGGACTGCTAACCACAAGGTTGACGGTTCAAACCCACCAGCTGCCGTGGAGGAGCAAGTTGAGGCTGCCTGCTTCTAAAAAGATCTCCGGCCTCAGGATCCTATACAGAGTTGACTCCATGGCAGGAGAGTCAGCATTCAGCTCATGAAGACACGTGTAAGCAAGGACCAAAGTAAATGACATGGGTAATTGGAATTCATCATTGTCATAGGAGCGGCTTTTAAAGTATTAATTTAGAGAAACAGAACCAGGTGAAAACCACCTGGCAGGAACAATGATGTCTGCAGCTTTAAGGACATCCTATCTATTTTCCCTTTCTCAGCAGCTGAGTTTCAATTGCCTCAGGAGATCTTTGCCTCCCAAGTTACCTGTAGGCTGGGGCTGTCGATCAAGGGACAGTACCCAGGGATGACCCGTGACTCCTGTCTGGACCGTCCGACTCTGTGTGCCTGGACATGAGACACCTCAGCAAGGGGACACCCCTCCCGATGCTGGCCAGCCAATTCCAGCTCATGGCGGCCCTGGAGGACAGAGGGTTTCCAGGATTGTACTCTTTATGATGCAGTCTGACACCTTTCTCCTGTGGAGTGGCTGGTGGGTTCAAACCGCCAACCTTGCCATCAATAGCCCGGTGTTTAACTATACCACCAGGGCTCCTTGGAAAGGCATTTAGGAGGGATTCACCTTTATGCCCACTTGCTTAGCTCGCCTCCCAGAGACCCAGATTCAATCCCCAGTCAATTCACCTGGTGCATCACCACCACCTGTCTGCCCACGGGGTCAGGCCGTCTGGGATGCTTCGATGCTGGAAGCATGGGTTTCAGAGGCGCTCCCGGACTAAGATGGACTAGGAAGAGAGGCCTGGTGACCCATGACTAATCATCAGTCCCTGAGAACCATGTGGATCACAATGGCCTGATCCATAATCGATCACAGGGATGGAGTAGTTTGTCTCATTGTGCACCGGCCTCTGGCCATGAGGAGTGAACACCTTTGGCAGCTGAACAACAGCAATAACTAATATTACTCAGGGGAGAACCCCATCCCGTCAGAGTCACAAAGTTCCCGCAGTCTGAACTCCTGCCTTATGCCAGGCATATGCTGTCATGAGGTGCCCTCCAATCAGTTCCAACTCATAGGGACCCCACACACAGAACAAAACCCTGCCCAACCCAGCCCCTTCCTCACAATGGTGATGGCTGAGCCCACTGTTGTAGCACCGCCGCTCATTGACGCTCTTCCTTTTTCTCAACCGCCTGTGAATTTACCAAGCATGATGTCCTTCTCAGGGATTGGTCCCTGCCCAAAGTTCTTGAGACAAAGTCTCGCCACCCTGCCTCTGAGGAGCCTTCTAGCTACAATAAGCAGCAACGGACGGAGGTGGACCTATCTGACCTCTGACTTCCCTGTCGTCACAAGGCAGGGTTTGGGCAGGCTTCCACATTCCATCTCTCATTACCTCTTCTGACACCAATCATCCCGCCCTCCACCGTCGACGGCTAGCTAGATTCATCGAAATGGCCACACAGAACTCACAGACACATCTAACGAGTCAAGGAGCGTAGTGGGGATGTTAACAAGTCAGGATCAGAAAGCAGTAAGGATACAGTTTATGGGTCTACAGCAACACCTCCCCTCAGCTAGCAACCATGCACGCAGCCGCTCTGGTCCTCAGCCTCTCAGCCACACAACCCCCTGACCCTTACTTCCACGGCCCAGGACACCAGTCCACCTATGGCTCTGTCTCATGGCCCCAGTGTTTCAGCCAGTTGAGGAGAAGGCCTCGCCCGGTCTGAGCATTCTGGCTGTACTTCTTCCAAAATAGATTTGTCTGTCCTTCTGACTGTCAAAGCTCTCCACCAGCACCACTGCTCAAACAAACGCATGTTGTGCCACAACAGGCAACGGACGGATGAACAAAGGAGCCTGAGGGCATAGCAGGTGGTGCGTTGGTCTGCTCACCACACGATCAACGGTTCAAAACCACCGGCTGCTCTGAGAGAGAAAGACACCGCTTTCTTCCCCCTGTCGAAACTCACTATCTCAGAAACCCACAGGGGCAGTTCTATTCTGTCCTCCAGAGTCCACGGTGAGTCACAATAGACGTGGCGGTAGCAAGCAGAGGGCAGAGAGCATCCCAGGGGAGGTACACATGCCTTAAGGGCCATCACCACTGAAGATCACAAGGGCAGCCTGTGCCCAGGGAAGAGACTCAGAAGCAGGACAGTGATGGGCAGGAAGGTGGGTGGAAGATAAACCCAGGGAGTCCATGGGCTGGGTGAAGTGACATCTGGGGACGCAATCCCTGGTGGAAACATGTGTCTGAACTGGGACCTGGAAGGCTGGTTTGCTCTGTAAAACTTCCCCTGATTCACAACCAAAAACTTCTTACATTTTTTTCATTAATCATTTTATTGGGGGCTCTTGCAGCTCTCATAACAATCCATATATCCATTGTATCAAGCATATCTGTACCTATGTTACCATCATCCTTTTCTAAACATTGACTTTCTCTTTGAGCCTTTGGGATCAGCATCTCTTTTTTTCCCTCCCTCGCCCCCTCATGACCTCATGACTCCTTGATAAATTGAGTTTTTTACTTTTTTTTACAGACCCAATGGATGGCTCTTCCCCATCCTACAGGGTCCAGGGCACGCAACAGCGAAGTGTCACACTGGTGGGAAAGAAGCAACTGGTGGCAGTGACTCCAGAGGCTCTCCCCAGATGGCCCTGTGAGGTGGGCTGATTCCCCAAGACTGACAGAGATCTGTGATTTCTCCTGAGTCTCACCTCCCCCACCCCTGCTGCACAGGATGAATGAGGAAGGAAGGCTGCCTAAGGACTCATGGAGCTCTTTAATTACCAGACAAGAGGAGCCCTCACAAGTGATTCCATCAACTGCAAAGAAAGAAGTGCCACTGGCTTGGAATCAATAGCTCACAGCCCAGAACTTCTGATTAAAGGCTTAGTCTGTCCTCTTCCATTGTCTGCAGATAATGAGACCTTTGAATGAGGCCTTCCAGGTCCCTCAGTGAGTGACCTTTGTTTAAGGACCACTCTGCCCTGGGTAACTGTGCTCTATCCCTGGTGAGGTAGTGGTTGCTTGTTGAACTATGATTCTCATGATCAGTAGTTCAAAACTACCACCAGTTTCAAGGGAGAAAGACTGGGCTTTTTATTCCAGTCTCAGGAACCCACATTGGGGGCACATTGACCCAATGGCAGTGAGTTTCTGTGATCTCTTCCAGCATCAAAGACACACTGACTGCCCCTCAATGACTGCAGGCCCACTGTGTGCTGGGCAGTGCACCCAGAGTCTGCATCTCTTAGTTCTTGGAGTCTTCGTGATGTCTCTAGGAAAGGGGAGTCCTCCTGCTCCACCAATCTGGGAGAGAAAACATTTCTAAGAAGTTTCCAGAACTTTGTCCCCTGTAGGCTCCACTACATTAATGAACATATGTGTACTTGTCCGCATATCCTCTGGAAACCTATGAATCTTGGTAGAAATGACCTATTTCCCTCCCACACATGTTTAGCCTGCATATCTGTCCAAGCATCTACATGTGGATCACACTTAGTACAGAACTGGGTCATACAGACTCTTAATTCTATCTGAAATGCTTTCTTTTCCCCCTTCCCACCTCCTGCCTATCCTTTGAAGCTCAGCTCTGGTTCACCTACTCCAGGAAGTCTTCCCTGACCACTGCACCCTCAGCTGGGTTAGGTGCTCCTCACTGGGGCCTCCATGATGCCCCCCTCTTTAACTCCCCAGATTGGAATTGTGCTATAATTTCAGATTGTAGCTATCTGGCTCCTCTATTAATTCTGGATATCCTCCAAGGCCCAACCCATCATGGGTATTCAATAAATGCTCATGAATGAATGAATGAATGAACAAATGTTGGATGCTTTCCATGAGAAAGAAAGGTTCCACAGCTTCAGGGGCTTCATTCAGGGCAGATAGACTGCTGGGGGAGGGGATTTCCAGGAATACTGGCTGCCATATTGCAGCCCATTCAACCACCACTAGACAAAGTGAGCTCCCCAGCACTGGGGGTATTCAAGCAGGCACAGAGTACACAGTCATCAGGGACACCATGGTTCATTTCTCACATACCTAAGATGCTGATGGGTGTGCTAGTGTTTTCAGTGTTTTCTCCTTTGACCTTAAATCTTCTGAGGCAACCTAAAGGAGGAGAAGGAAGAGAAGGATGATGATGATGATGATGATGGTGATAGTGGTAATGATGATGGGGATGGTGATAGTGATGATGGTGATGGTGATGGAGATGTTGGGGATGATGACGGAGATGATGATGATGATGGTGATGGTGATGATGGAGATGATGATGGTGATGGTGATAGTGATGATGGTGATAATGATGACAGTGATAGCCATAGCTTACGTGGCACCCACATGCACCCTGCACTACAATTTACATGTGTAGCATACATATAAGTGTAATTTTACACTCTTTAAATTAATTTAGCCATCGCTTTAAGTGACACACCACCAAAAGAAGCATGCAAAACTCCAACTCGAGCATAGTGGCTTGGCCTGGGCCTGGAATGTTTGAGAGGGTATTGTCCAGAAAGAGACTCTTTTTATTCCACGCCCACTGCCACAGACTCCATTAGGACTCTCTCACTTCCTGCTACCCCGTCGACTTTCACTCGCAGTGACCCCACAAGAGAGAAGCCTATGGGTTTCTGAGTCTTGTTTGCATGAGGGCGAGGCGGGGAGGGTCTCTGAGCAGGCACATCTAGGGATCCTCTCATCAGCTGATGTGCAGTGTGCCCCAAGGCACCCCCAATCCTGCAAGAATACCTTACTGCCACTAAGTCAATACAGACCACATCGATCTTATAGAAGAGAGTAGAACTGCCCTTGTGAATTTCTGAGACTGTAATTCTTCACAGGTGCAGAAAGCCTCCTCTTTCTTCCTCTGAACAATTGGGGGTTTCAAACTACTGACCTGGCATTTAGGTAGCAGCCTGATGAGTAGGTAATCCACTACACTCCAGGTGCTCCAACACACAATCTTGGCTGAAGGCAAAGCTGGGGGAATTGGAGGCTGTTTGTGTTAAGACCTAGATCTTGAAGAGGATGCGGGGCCAGACCTGCTTCCTTCTGGTAGACACAGGGCTGCCCTGACTTGACACCAGCCCCACGCAACTCACAGCAACATCAACCTGTGTGAGTCCTGACGAGTCTGTCTGGCAGCGACCTCAGGCTCAAGGCACGCAAGGAAGCCACCCTCAGCCACCCAGCCAAGGAGGAGAGCTATTTCTGAACAATGCCACTGCCGGATTCTCTCAGACCAGCTTGAACGCATGACGATGCCCATGCACAATAGAACAAAAGCTGTCTTCCCTCCCCCCCACCCCCACCCCTGCCATCTGTATGGCTGATGGTACATTCGGGTCTTTGTTACAGCCCGTGACTATTTTAGCTGACTGTCCACCTAGAGGGCTCACCTTCAGCATCCCAGGGAGCAGCGTTCCATGGTCACACCCCCCCCCCAGGTCATGTGAGGAAGTGGATCACCAGGTCTTTCTTCCTCTTTCCCGCCTTCGTGCCACTGAAACCTGTCCACCAGGGAGAGGCGCTGCTGGTGTTTGAAACGACCAGGGGTGTGATCCTAGCTTCACCAACCAACACAGTCCAACAAAGGGGCAGGTGGGCAGAGCAGTAAAGGGTATTCTTCCCAAAGCCTACAGGGAGTGCTGCAGCCCTCCCTCCCGGTTCTCAGAGGGGAGAACTGGGGGACAGAGCAATGTGATGCAGCCAGGCTTTGAACTTGGGTAGCCTGGCCCCAAACTGCCGAGTAAGTGCCAAGATTCTCAAGCTGCATCGCACGCCCAAGCCTCAGACCAGACCCCGAGCATGGCTGACTCCCCTGGCCCCTCCCACCTCATGCGTCTCAGAGTGTGAACTGAGGGAAAGGGCCCCAAGCCCCCCACGCTGGGATACTCGTGGAGCTGGAGCTCTTTGGCAGCTCCACTATCAGAGGCTGTGTTTGAGCAGCCCAGAGTCATCTGAGCTGGGGGCGTGGCTGCTTTCCAACAGAGCAGTGCTCCGGGAGCCCCCTTTTCATGCGCAGCCTGTTTTCCGGGTGGGGGTGGTGCTGCCAGCGTGCCCAGAGCTGAATGGGGAACTTGATTTAACTCCATGGAAAGTGCCGCCTGCGGTCTCTGAGGGCTCTGCTGTAATAGCACTTTGTGCTTTAACCACAAAACCCAAACAGGTCAACTGCAGGGAAAGGCAGGAGTCCTGGCCCAGAGGCCTAGAGACACTGGATTAACACAGAGCCGCGGGCTCCTGTGTACATTAAAGAGAGGGAATTGGGGGCTGGGGCGGGTGGCTTCTCTCGGTATCTTTCTGCCTCCAGTATCCAGCGCCTCGAGTCCCAAAGTGGCCTGAGCTGCTGTGGGCTCAGTGAGGTTCAGACCTGGGGTTGGTCCCACAATCACAATGCAAAGCACGAGTCCTAACTGGAAGGAGAGGTTCGGCCAGCCTGGGAAGTAGGATTGGGAAGCATGGGGGAAGGTCGGGAACAGCCCTCCGTGTCCCGTACATGTCAGGCATGACCCACTCCAGCAAGGTATCCAGTGACTGCCCTGCCTTCCAGACAGCCACAGCTGGACACCACACTTACAACCAAGAGCTGCCCAGCCCAGGCCACCCCCACCAGCAGCTACCATCAGTCCTTTACAACCCCTACAGGGTTTCCCTTGCCTGATCTTCCCGTGAATATCTCCAGGCCTTTCTTCCTAGTTCACCTTCATCTAGAAGCTCTTCTGAAACCATTCTACATCACAGCAACTCGCCTGTGCATGAGGGGCATAAGGGGCCCGGTGTGCAAGATGAGAATTCTATCACTAACACACCCATGCATTATTATTATTAATTTTTCTGAAATACTAGTATCTTACCCTGAAGCGGTATAGTCAACCAACTACCCACTCCCTGTCAGAGGAGGAAAGGGAAGTTTTTATTTAGGGGGTGCACCAGCATCAGCTCAAGGGCAGTGAGAGAGGTACACTTTGGAAGTTCCACTTCGGAGAGTCACAGAGGTTTTACCCTACCTGAGGTCCCAGGGTAACCGTGAGCGACAACCATTGGCCATGTTGAGCAAGCACACAGCTGGAAGTCGTCGGCCAGTCGCAGGATGCCGTTGCTTGGCACAGGAGGAACAGCAGGACCTAGCTCTTCATCACTCACAGGCAGGCAAGCAAAAGAAGACTCGCAGCATTATCTGGTCCTTTGAGGTGACAGCTGCATCCAAGCTCACTGCTCTTGAGCACTGTAGCAAGTTATGAAAATTCCATAAAGACTGTGTTCCGTAAAGTACCTTAGGCGAACCACGTTTTGTAAAGGGGATTTTTCTAACTACATTAAGTAAAATAACTCGGGTTACCATCATTACTAAACCCACTGCCATTGAGTCCCTTCTGACTGTGATAGTTACATCATCTGTTGCCAAGTTGAGACTTCAGAGTGGAGGGGTGGAGTTTAGCCTGTCAATCAGGTCACAGCTTGATGACCTCACTTGGAGGCGCTCAGGAGGCCTGCTGGAGGTAGGGCACACACACACTCCCTGTGAGACACTCCTGTTGTGGAAACACATGGCGCTACACTAGATCCCAGGAGCTGAAGGAGCCGCATGGAGACCCCTGCCAACACAGAGATGATTACACCACCACAGGATCCACAAGACTCCCCACCCACTGGCCTGTGATCTTCTTGTATTCAGCATTATTGCATGTGTTTCATGAATCTAAAGAGGAGTTTATAAATTGATATCAGACATAGAGGCTAATATCAGACTTAAGGACTTGATCTGGGCTGGGCTGGAATGTTTCTTCCACATTCAATTGCCCTTGTATATAAAGCTCTATCTTATATACATACGAGTGTCTATGCATTTGTTTGGCTAGTCTACGGATGCGTATCATCTTCTGTAGGATTTTCAAGACTATAGCTCTTTACAGTAGCATGGAGCCTCATCTTTCCCCCACAGAGTGACTGGTGGGTTTGAACATACATCCCACACCAACCTTGCAGTGAACAGCCCAACACTTCCCTCAAAGCATCCCGATAGTTACTTTGTATTGAATATCCTACTATATGGTAATTAATTACTCCCCATGACAACTCAGAGAGATAGATAGAGATCAGGGAAACTGAGGCTGTCCAAGGGCACATGCATAATAAATAGGAGAGTTGGTATTCGACCCCAAAGTTGTATAACCCCAAATCTGTGTTCTTCCCGTTAACTCTCCTTGTATTTCTCAAATGATTTTGCTCTGGGGGCTTACATCCTTAGAAGATTCCATGCATTTGATAGTCACCCAGCATGTGTTCATTGAACACTATCTGGGTCAGGTGCCCGGTGAGGCTCTGAGACTATAACCATGAGCAAGACCAGCAGGAAGACCCAGGCTTGAGGATGGTATGGTTGTCACGAGATGGGTCAGGAGAAATCGTGTCTGAGGAGCATCAGTAGATTTACTGTGAAGCGGAGAAGCGTTGCTGAATGTGAAAATGCTGAAGAGGGCAGATTGAAATGGAATCGCCACCACAAATCACTTCTGGGCTTCAGGAACATTTCAAGGTTGTCTGCATAAAATTCACCTGGAAGGTGGATAAGATGGGAACCAGTGGAGAAAGGCATTGGATTTGTGGCAAATGTGTTTACTTTTTCGCATATAATGCCCCCACATAAATAATGCACACACACAAGTAATGAATATAGTGCACAAGGGGGATGTGCTGTTTGCAAGAAAGAGCTACAATGAATGGGTTACTTGCCTAAAAATAGGTTCTTTCATCTGTGAATCCACCATGTTTAGCTCAAAAAAGGAAAGAAAAGGGCCCACAGAATTTAACAATAAATACTTTGAATGCATTATTTTGCATATTTTACTCAGTCATGCAAAAAAGACTTGTGATATCGGGCAGAGGAAATGTATGGGTGACTGTAACCCAGCCCTTAGACTAAAGAGGTTTAGGAAAGAGTGGGGTGGGGGCATAAGGGACCACCACATGATCACATTATAGGGACTTCCCTATTTATCTTCCTGACTGTGAGTCTCTGGGCACCATTTTGACCTCGTGCTCTTGGCCCCCTTCATCTGGAGGATGTGTCTGTGTCTTGTGTTGGCCTTGTCCATTTTATGACTTAATCAGTGTTCTCCTTAATGATAATAGCATAAGAGCCATGATGGAAACAGGAATCAAGTTCTGTTGACTCCAAAACGAGGAAGTGTCCGGTCTCCACCCAGGAGAATCCTGTATCGCTATCCTGAAAGTTGTTTGGGGGGCTTCAAGTCATCAGTGGATCCGCCTCAGGATGACCTTGTGCTCAGCACCATCCTCAAAACGACTGGTGGGTGAAAGCCCATTGTTGCGGTCTCTAAGTCAATCCACCTCGTGGAGCACTTCCTGTGTCTCACTAGACTCTACATTGCAAACACGAGGTCCTTTTCTAAGGATGGGTCTTTCCCAAAGATGTACCCATGGAACGCAGGTCAAAGTCTTGCATTCTTCACTTCAAATGAGCATTCTGGCTGCATTTCTTCTGAGACTGATTAAGTTCCTCTGCTGGAAGGCCATGATATCCTCAATGCTCTTACCTGACACCACTGTTCAAATGTGTCAACTATCCTTCTTAGGGGTAGTTGGTGAATCAACTATCCTTCTTAGGGGTAGTTGGTGAATCCAAGTCATTGGGACGAAGAGGAACAGACTGACCTGAACCAAGGGAATCCAATAGGCAAAGATGGGAGGCAGGTTTAGAAATTAATGAGATGTGGGATGCTGCAGAGCTCAATAGGAGGAGAGCAGAGTTTCCTGACCTTGGCACGCATGCCTCTTTGGATCACATGAGAGTCTGTGGTGGGGATTGTCCTCAGCATCATAAGATGCTGAGCAGCAGCACCTGGCCTCTACCTAGTAAGTGATAGTAGCAACCCCTTCCCATTGTGACAACCAAACATGGCCTGATGTTACCCAGAGTCCCTGGAGAGTACAATCACCACATGGCTGGGGACTCTAAGGGGAGGAGTGTTTGGCTGGGTTCTCTGGAGAAACAAAACCAGTGACACTTGTAAGTGTTTATACACAGAAAGAGAATCCTATCGAGAAATGGCTCACACATTGGCAGAAATAGGGAAGTCCATTCTGGTTCAGGTCAGGCTTCTCCTGACAAACGGGAGCCAACATGATGAAGCAGAGAGAGTGTGGGGCACAGCCTGGTGGAAACAGAAGTCGGCCAAATGAATTCACCATTGGCAATCTGCCGGCAGCTCCTGAGATAGGTCGGCTATGTAAAAGGGGACCAAGGACCAAGATGCAAGATCCATATCCAGCAGAAGGCAAAGGACCAAAGAGGATTCTGCTCAGTTCTCTCTCTCTCTCTCTCTCTCTCTCTCTCTCTCTCTCTCTCTGACAAAAAAGCCTTAAGACACCAAGGAGATGTCAACATGCTACGACCCAACTGATATGTTGGACTCTTCCCCCACCTTGTTCAGGAGTTATTAATGGACATAGTCCTGAACCATCACAGGAGGTATTAACAAACTAGATCAAGGAAGGACTTAGAGGGTGCATGGTTCCTGTCAGGGATGGTCTGTGTCATTTATGAACAGGTTATTATTGGTCTTGTAAGTTAACCTCAAGTCAATTCTGATTCATGGCCACTTCACATGTAACAGGTAAAATCATGCTACATAACAGTAATAGAAATATTAAAATCTCTGTAAGAGCAACAGGAGCAGATCACCAGACAGGACCATCATGTGGGTGTCAACCACCATTAGGTTAGCAGTCTAGCACAAACAATTTTCACCAAGGCATTGGGTTGTTTCAAACCCACCAGATGCTCCTGAGGAGAGAGATCGAGGCTGTCTACTCCCACGAAGACACCTTACATAGCATGGCTATGAGTGGAATCAACTTAGTGGCAGAGGATAAGAGCCTTAAGCAGAATATTTTCTTGCTGTTGGGTGCCATCAAGGTCGCAACCTTAAGAGACCTACGAAGCAGTTCTACTCCACACACATGAGATCATTATGAGTCCCAATGGACTCCAAAGCACGCAGCAGTCACACACCATTCTCTTCCAGAAGTTTGCCTAACCTTGGGGACACTCAAGAATTCTAGTTTGAAAGATCAGTGTGGAGAGTCAGGGAGGGAGAGGGGAGACAAAGCACATGACTTTCATTTTAACCATTTATTGATCTAACATTGACACACCATATCATTCTGTGGGTTAAACCTATTTAAAAGAGTTGTGCCATCATCACCACAGTCAACTTTGAATATTTCCTTCATTCTTATATTCATGATTATTTGCTTCCCATTACCCCCAACCTCCCTTGCCATAAATCTATGAAACTACTAGCTACTATACCTAGGAATTATTATCCTGGATCATCATACAAAGATAATCATGCCAAAACCCCAACAAAATAAAACACACAAAATCCTCAGCCCAAAAGAAAGCAGTGGGGGAGGGGGGATGGTGACTGAAAGCAATGATGACTGTATAACCCCACTTGAAGGAAACAGATAACAGAATTGTAGGTGAACGGATACATTGGATGAAATAACAATAATATAATACTAAGGGTTCATGGGGACTATCGTGTGGGAGGAGTGAACTCTGATATCAGAGTTCAAGAAGAAAGAAAATGTTTTGAAAATGATGGTGGCAGCAATTGTACAACTATGCATGATTTAATTGAATTATGGATTATTATCTGAAAACTCCCAATTTAAAAAAAAAATTAAGAAATGAGAAAGCAATATAAACTAGAGCAAGAAATGGGACAAAAGGGGGAAACAAAATGGTAAAATGTTGAATTTTAGCCTAACTATCTCTGCAGTAATATACTTTCCAATGCATTCAATCTGGGGACAAAAGGATACAAATCTGTGGTCAATGGATCCAGGAAATTCAATGGAGACTTAATGCATATGGGGCTTTGCAAATGCGTCTGGGCTTTCACTGTTATTCATAGCCTTGTGCAAACCAGGTACTCTTAATTTAAGTTCTAAAACACACATCCCTCATTGATCCATCGCCCTACAGGGGACAACACTGGAGACACAGTGCAGGAATTGCACCTAATCTGACCCCACCACACTGAGGGAAAACACTAAGGGTATGCAACAGAACAGCAAGGGGAACAGAGCAAGGAAGTCCCGAGGGAATATCAAAAATCGACTTCGGGACTAGGGCATGGCACCCCACCAGACTCCACCAGAAAGCACTCCTAAAGGCCAAAGAACAGTCCTTGAACTACTTACAGGCTTTTCTTTTTTGTCATTGTTTTTCCTTTTGTTTTGTTTTGTTGCTTTGTTTTGCTCTGTCTTGTTTTTTTGTCATATAATTATTGCAGCAGGTCTATCTAGATAAACAATCTAAAGGGGAAAAAACAATGGGATCAACAATGGGTTTTATGGGGTGGCATGGGAGAGGGAGAGGCAGGGGAAAGGAAGTGGGTGTTAACAAATTCAGGGACAAGGGAAACTACAAGTGACCCAAAAGCAATGGTGAGGAGGGTGTAGGACGCCTGGTAGAACTTGATCAAGGGCAATGTAACCAACAGGAATTACAGAAACCCAAATGAAGGCTGAGCATGACAGTGTAACAACAGGAAAGTAAAGAAAATAGAGGAAAAAGCTTGAAGGCAAAGGGCAATTATAGAGGTTTAAATAAAGGCATATACATACATAAATATATTTATATATGAGGATGGGGAATTACATCTATGTGCACATATTTATAGGTTTAGTACTAAGTTCTCAGATGGACATTGGACCTCCACTCAAGGACTCTATTAAATTGGCATTCCATGATGCTCACCTTCCCAACACATTCACTGTGTGCATAAGCAAAAGTGTGCATAAGCAAAAGTGGTGAAGAAAGTTGATGGTACCCGGCTATCAAAAGATGTAGCATCTGAGTTCTTAAAGGCCTGAAAGTAAACAAGCAGCCATCTAACTCAGAAGCAATAAAGCCCACATGGAAGAAACACACCAGTCTGTGTGATCATGAGGTGTCAATGGGATCAGGTATCAAGCATCAAAGAAAAAAAATCATATTATTGTAAATGAAGCATGTAAAGTGAGCATGAAGATTCAAAGTCCATCTGTAGGCAACTGGACATCCCCTTACAGCAGAGTTGCAGGAAGGTGATGAGCCAATCAGGGTGCAGTGTAGCAATGATGAAACATACAACTTTCCTCTAGTTCTTTAATGTTTCCGCCCTCCACTATCATGATCCCAATTCTACATTACAAATCTGGTTAAACCAGAGGATGTACAATGGTACAAAAAGGAACTGGAAACACAGAGAATCCAGGGCAGATGAACCCCTCAGAACAAGCAGTGAGAGTGGTGATACAGGGAGGGTAGGGGATAGATGAGGTAGAAAGGGGAAACTGATTACAGGGATCTACATGTAACCCAGTCCCTGGGGGATGGACAACAGAAAAATGGGTGAAGGGAGACATCAGTCAGTGTAATACATGAAAAAATAATAATTTATAAATTATCAAGGATTTGTGAGGGAGGGGTCAGAATGAGGAGCTGATAACAAGGGCTCAAGAAAAAAGCAAATGTTTTTGAGAATGATGATGGCAACAAATGTACAAATGTACCCAACACAATGTATTGATGGTTGCATTGTGATAAGAGCTGTATGAGCCCCCAATTTTTTTTTCGTTCTTTTTGGTTTTTTGTTTTTTTTTCCTTTTTTTAAATTTTACTGGGGGCTCTTACAGCTACTACAACATTCAGTACATCATTTGTATCAAGCACATTTGCACACATATTTCCACATACATTTCCCAATATTTTCCACTTGAGCCCTTGATACAAGCTCCTTTAAAAAAAAACCCTCCCCTTTCCCTTCCCC
>PVJH01020411.1:0-40456 GCA_004026705.1 Nesogale talazaci | reverse complement strand
ATGAACTAAAAATATATATATATATACACCTTGAAAATAAGGGTAAAAAAAGAAGAAATAAACATAAATAATTCAAGATCTGATTGCTGACCTTTATGACTGTCCCCACTGTTTCTGGGGAAATTCTGGGAGCTGCCCCTCCTAGCCTGAAGTCTAAATGGGAGATGATTTAGGAGCTTTGTGGCTTTCCTTAGCATCCCTTAGACAGTCATGGGAAGCAAGCTCAAGGAGAAAGCAACAGGACACACAGTCCCAGAGGAACTTGGCAGGAGAAGGGGACAAAGAAGGGGGCAGTGGGAAAACAATACCACAGACAGGGGAACAACTAGGGAATTAAAATTAATTACAAGGAGGACATAGAGGACCCAGTGCTAGTGCAATGGCAATCTAGCTGAGAGGATGTATAATGAGTCAGAAGTAGGGCGAGTATGATGGTGGGGCAGAATGAAGGGAAAAGGAAACAGGAATGATCTAGGAAGCAGAGCTATGGATTTAGATATAAGCATAGGTGTGTCCATGCATAAGCACATTAATCCTTAAAAATAAAAGTATTGGCTTATGTTCATACATTTATATGGCAAAACACTGAGGGACCAGACAGACTCTAGGCCTCTGCTCACACCTTTCCTTAGCATAAGAACATTTTATTCTAACAAATCGGCAATCTGAGATGCTCACCCTTCCGTTACAATACCTGAGGACAAAATGAGTGGATAAGCAAATGTGGTGAAGAAGGTGAGGGTGCCCAGCTTCTAAAATATACAGCTTCTGTGGTCTTAAAGGCTTGAAGTGAAACAGCCAGACATCTAGCAGAGAAAAAACAAACCCACATGGAGGAAGCACACCAGCCTGTGCGATCATGAGGTGCGATGATAGGGGCCAGGTAACAGGCATCAGAAGACCCTTAACAAGCCATATAGTTGAGAATGAGGGGAGTAAGAGCAGAAACACAAAGCCCACCTGTAGACAATGGAACATACTCCACACAGAGGTCACAGGAAAGGGATGAGTCAACCAGGCTCAATAAAGCACTGATGAAGCACACAATAGTCCTCTAGTTCCATGAGGCTTCCTTGCCCCTCACTAACATGACCCAAGTGATGTCTCTCACTTTGGCCGAAACCAGGGCCTGTTCACAGGCATAGATAAGAGATAGCAACTCACAGCCACACAACCCAAGAGGAGGAATGGGAATAGCAATACCAGAAAAGCAGACAGATGGGGGGGACCGATAGTAATTATCGACGCACCACCACACACTCTCTTCAGTGGGAAGAACAGCAGAAGCCACGGTAAGGTAGTGGTCAGCGTAAGATATGAAAATAATATTTATAATCAAGGGGTTGTGGGGAGGTGCAGAGGGGGAAAAAGAGGAGTTTATACCAACAGCTCAATAGAAAGTGCTTGTCTAGAAAAGAATGATGGCAGCATATGTACAAATATGCTGATGCAATTGGTATATGGATTGTAATAATACTTGAGGAGCCCTCAATAAAGAAATTAGGAAGAATGAAAAAGAGACCACAGAGTGGTTGAAAAAATATGAGGGGTCTCCCATTAAAAAATACCCGATTTTTTTATTCCAAAGTTATGCATTTAATTTTTGAAAACCTAACAAAATTTTCACCTTCAATGTACTCTCCTTTTCACTTAATACATTTTATCAGTTTTGTGATTCCATTCTTGGAAACATTTCTCAAGCTCATCAGTCCGGCTAACCGGCATTGTCTCCCTCATTTGTTCTTCCCCTCTTCTATGTTCTCAAACAGATGTCCCTTCATGTCCCTCTGCATTCATGGAGACAAAAAGAAATCACATGGAGGGAGGTAGGTGAGTAAGGTGCCTGGGCAAAGAGAGGCATGCTGGTTTTAGCCCCAAACTGGCACACTGAGATGGCTGAATGAGTAGGTATATTGTCATGGTGGCAAACCAGTCCCCTGTCTGTGACACTGTTCAGCTATGTTTTCAGAAATGCTAAATAAAAAATGTGGTTAACAGTTTGACCTGGTGGAACAAGTTCCAAATACAATAAGAGCTGACATTTTCGTTTGTTCAGGATATGGATGGATGTTCAGATGAGGTTTTCCATCATTCTACATTTTACCTTTTTTGAAATGACAAAATAACTGGTATAATGGAATTTTTCTCACAGTGCTTTCCTTGCAAGCTGTGTTCAACATCACAAGTTTCTGTGGCATTTTACTCAGCAGGAAACAAAATTTCTTAGTTGCACCCAGTTCTCTTAATTAAGCCATCACACCCAAAAAACGAGGACCAAGTGAAACTGCTTTTACAAAACAAACAAAAAAAAATCACTGTGATCAGAGATAACCTTCCCAGGCTTTACCACTGGGTGTATTGACTCAGAGCAAGTTGCTGGATTCTCCCCTAGTGGGAAAGTTCCACTACGAAAGTGCCACTCAGCACAGAGCAATCCCAGTCCTTTTGAAGTACATGCTCATGTAGCTAGACTATTACCTAGACGCAGGAGGGCAAGACTGGATCCATCTCACGAACTTTGGACATGCCAGAAAAGACCAGTCCCTGGAAAAAGGACATCAACTTTGGAAAACCAGAAAGAATATGGATTGATACAGTGGTGGCATAATGATTGTGTTAGTCCAGGTAGACTAGAAGAACAAATTTCAAAGACACGCATATAGATATAAGGAAAGGGTTTATATACAAAAGGAATGGGACATGGAGAAAGCATCCCAGCCCAGTCCAGTTCAAAATCATAAGTCCGATATTAACCCATATGCCCGAAATCAGTCTATAAAGTCTTCTTCCGACTCACAAAGTCACAAGTCAGTGGGTACAGAATCCTGGTGCTGGCAGGACACCTCGCCTCCAGAGCTCAGGGTCCATCAACAGCAGAAGCAACTCATCGCTGGCAGAGGTCTCCATCTGGCCGTCCCAGCTTCAGAGGTCTGGCTCCATCAGGGCAAAGCTGTGTGGTCTCTCTGCCGGCTCCCCCAGCTTCTTAGACGCTGCCAGCTTGTTTTGTCTGTGATTCATCATCTCTGAGACTAACTCCCAACAACTGGGGAAGATAGCTTCTCATCTTCACGAGGGAAATATCGCAAGATTTCCCAGAAGTCTCAGGAGAAAGCCAGCTCACATAGAGACCTCATTGGCTACTCAATGACTACCTCCAGATTAACAGGCTAGACTCCACTCCTACATCTCAATCATAAAATTAACATAAGCACATGACCGCCACAATGAGCTCCAACAGCAACTGTGAGGATGGTGCTAAGCGAGCTAGTTGGTGTTTCGTTCTGCTGCGTGTAGAGTCGCACGAGTCAAACTGACTCACCGGAATGTAATCAAATAGCAACGGGAATTTTACTTATCATCAATATAACTTTTTTCACTTAGCACCAAATGATTAGTCAACCCACTCAGTAACAGTGCCATCATTAACAAAGCCAAGGTTCTTAATTTTGTCTATGTGTGAAATTCAGCTCTTACATCTTCATACAAGCTATGTAACGTCTCCATTCCTCAGACTTTCCATTTATAGCTATTTCAATACCTATTTTTTCTATTACTGTATTCCAAATATTTTCTATAGTCCAGGAGTTAGCACACAAAATTCCAGCAAATACCTGCATATTAATTTATAAATTCAAATTCCTTAATTTTCAACTTTATACATTTTATAAATCAAATTTCATAAAGCTATTTTAAATTTTAAATGGTCTATGTTACCGAATGTTTTAAATAATGGACAGAGACTTCTTGTTTGTTTTCTAGTGAGTAAAGAAATCATTGATTCTAGTTACACAAATGAGTCCAGGCGGTGCAGTGGTGGCACATTGGGCGGCAACCCTCAGGGTTGGCAGTTTGAAACCACCAGCATCTCTGCTAGAGACAGACTGGGCTTTCCATTCCGGTAAACAATCACAGTCACAGAAACACACAGCAGGTCGCTATGTGTCAGCATGAACTCAATTGCACTGGGTGAGTATGTTAGCTACACAAGCAAACTAATAGGCAACAAAGAGATGTCAAGATTATCACAGGCTTCTGTTATTTTCTATGGCTATAATTTTAAAAATCAGATTTAAAAAATATGCTCAGTTATGCTAATAATATGCAAAATACCTTCATTACTTTCACCAAGCAACTTCAAATAATAAGGATAACCTAAATACTTCTTCTGTAAATAAAGGCAGAAGTTTGCCAAACTTACCATTGATTTTGATGGCTCCTAAGTTTTTGTCAATGTAGAACTTCACAATTTAAAGCCTTTTATATGGCCTGACCTCATTGTAATGTTTTCCTTTTTAAAGGATGTAAGCTTAATTATGCCAGTCTTGTAAAGATATTGTTCTCCTGTATTTGTAAGTCTAGTTTATTGTTAGATGTTTTTAGTTCTCTTGCCTTATTAAATGTTTTTCTTTTTTAACCTAATATGAAATTATTTATCTTTTAACAGTACACATTAACATGCTTAAATTATGAAAATCACATTATTGCATTTTTCTATGATTCTATTTCATGTATTTTACCATAATACTTCATTTCCTTTCTCTTTATTTCATTTTTCTCTCTTTACCTTTACAACTTTTATTCTTTTGTGGTCTCTTCCCTAATTCCTTCTACTCATGCTTTCTACCTCACTTTCCAAATGTAATTCAATTAACTGCACATCTTTTGTTTTTCTCTGCATGGTTGTTGTGTACTATTTACTAGACTTTGACTCATAGTAGCTCTGTCAAAGTAATAGACTTGTCTTACATATTTCCTTGACAGCAACCTTGACAGCAGAAGAAAGTCAGACTGCTTGACTGAGTTGAAATGCTGACCACTCAGGAACCAGCCAATCTCTTCACTGCTGAGGCCCCAGTTTTCCTTGCTTTACAGTACCGTGTTTTTAAAGTGTCACATCTATTTCTCTATATCTCAACTTTGAGTATATTATCTATAATTAGATTTCTTGGTTTCTTTATATATTTATAGAAACAAGCTTCATATACAAATTAATGAAAAAGATAAAAAGTAAGGAAGTGAAGTGGGTGGAGAAAACAGCCCTTTTAGCTATTCTTAGAAAATCCTTATTGGATTTACATTGAATAGTTCTCCCAAAGTGTAGATATGGTTGGTGTGTTCAAATTAATAGATATGCATTTTATTATAATATCATCATATAATAAAGATATCACATCTTATTTGTTTTTGAATTTAATGAAATGAATGAATGTATAAAATTGAAGGTTTTAGGGCTGAGTCCCAGTGACGTAGTGTTTGTGAGCAGGACTGCGGCCCACTGGGTTGGAGGTTCAAATCCAGTAGCAGCTCTCCAGGAGCAAGGCTGGGCCTCCTACTCCCACCACCAGAGGGCAGGGATGCCAAAAAAAACCTGAAGGTTTTGTAAAATCCTAATCAAGCGTTACCAAAATCATGATATTTTTAAGGTGCCCAGCTATCAAAAAGTATAGCATCTGAGGTCTTAAAGCAGTGATTTTCAACCTTCCTAATGACGTGATCCTTTAATACAGTTCTTCATGTTGTAGTGACCCCCAACCATAAAATTATTTTGTTACTACTTTATAACTGCATTTTTGTTACTGTTCTGAATTGGGTGACTCTGTGAAAGGTCATTTGACCTCCCCCAAAGGGTCACGACTCTCAGGTTGAGAACCCCTGAATTAAAGGCTTGTAATAAACAAGTGATCATCTAGTAGGTAAGCAAAGCAGTCCACATGGAAGCTGCACTCTGTGATCAGAAGATGGGTAGAGGGATAAGACATTAAAAAATACTCAATGTGAAGGGGCTTGAATACGTTAGAGAACTGTAGCTCTTCTGCAAAGAATAGGACAGTGCCTCTCAGGAGGCCACTCAGATGACACAGCTAGTGTGTGGTGTGGCACTGAGGAACCACTTAAGTCTCCTCTACTTACTCATTTTTCCTTTCCTTAATATTAAGGTATTTGTCTTATCTTATTAATTATGTTAGATTTGCATATGCTCATTTGTATATGTAAGATTGTTCAGTACATGGAAGTTAACACAGAGAAAGCTTCTAAGCAGTAACAGGAGTAATGGTTCTCTGAGGGTACAGGAAGGTGGGGGATGGACAGCTGATAGTACTGATGATTGTATAACTCCTCTTGAGGGACTAAACAACAGAATTGAGAATTGTGTATGAATAGATATATTGTAATTTGTAAGATATGTCAATAAAACTCTTATAAAAAAGAAATTAATTTATGTAATATCCTAAACATTTAGATACTTTTAATCATAAGTTTAATTATTAAGCATATTATGTTACTTCTTGTTATGGTATATGACAAAAATATACACTGTACTTAGGACAGTTTCTCAACTTTTTATTCTATTGCTACATTAGTATAATTTTATAATGTTAAGGTTTCAAAAGTTTATAATTCTTCCTGTGATTATACTTTCCCAATTTTTATAGTTTTAGATTTATGCAGAACTGTATTTTATTTTCCTTCAGTCATTCCATTATTCAATCATTTGAAAATTATTGATTATTTTTATTTTCGTTTTTCCTCAGGGGTTGTACTTTACCATTAACATATTTAAAAACCACCACTTGTCTATTATTTTGTCATACTGTGTCAATATTTTTGCTTCTGTAAAGTTAACTTGTATTAAATACAAACAAACCCGAATCAGCAGGTTCATTCCTAAGATTTTAGCAGAGCTTTCAGTCTAAACGGAATAGATAGAAGAAAGGAGATTCACTTTTGAGAGATTTGCTACTAACAGCCTTATGAATAGTCAAGAAGTACCCTCAAGTTAGAAGGCAAAACATAACTGAGGTAGAGTTTTCTCATCTTTAATCTTAATAAAGTGTGAATCAGTCTTAATAATGTGGCTGGAATGGAATTTTTCAGATTCTTCATTTGCTAATGAAGGCATGACTAAAAATGAAGGGAAACAACTGAAAATATCCACTAAGGATCAGCACAGGGAATATACAAGTTGGTAATCATACAAATTGGAAGTTCTCAAGAGTGAGATGAAGTACATAATGATTTATATCCTACACATTAGATGTGGAGTCATTTTGAATTGGACAGTTATATGCCATTGCATTAATCAACAAGAACAACAACAACAAAAATTTCAAGGCCATGAGGTGCAAATCTATTATTAATTGGATAATACATATAAACTTATAAGGGAGAACAATTAATACAATTATTATTCACAACTAAAGCTAATAACAAACAGTTCTATCAAGTGCTTCATTCTGAAATTGATTGAACATGTAACAAGGATGCATTGGCAATTGCTGGTGATTGGAATGCAAAGTAGGCAACAATGAAGAACCTCAAAGCCCAATGCTAACAGGTCAACTTCAACTCACAATGACCCTGTATGGCCCTTTTGTCTTTCTGAAGTTGTAAATCTTTATGGGAGCAGAAAGCACTAACTTTCTGCCATAGAATGGGTGGTGCTTTTGTTCACACGCAAATTCAGGTCAAAGCTGAAGAACATGTCCAGTTTACATAGGATAAGTATGACCTTCAGTATATCCCACCAGAATTTAGAGACCAGTTCAAGAACAAATCATATTTGAAAGATAGTTTCCTGGTCAACTAAGATGCTTATTTTGTTGATTTTGAAGAATGGTGACCCAACAGTATGCCGAAATAATTGGGCAAAATCATTGATATCACATTCAAGTAAGATATGGATGAAAATAACTGAAAAACAGTTGCAGCAATAGGTGAATAGGGAACTGTCAGAAATACAATGTACATAGATTTAGAAGAGAACCTGCCATGAGGGCTATTAATTCTGACATCAGATAGATCTTCACAGAAAGCAGAAAACACTGGAAATATGTGTTTTATTTATTTAATATGTGGATCATAATAAACTTTGTATAGCACATTGTGAAGAATCAGAATTCTAGACACATGTTTGTTCTCATGTGAGCCTGTAGGTAGACCAAGTAGCATTCCTTGAAACAAAACAAGTGAATGTAGCATGATTTAAAATTAGGAAAAGGTGCATCATGGTTGTATTCTTCCATCGTACTTATTAAATTGGTATGTTGAGCACACCATTTAAGAAAGTGAACTATATGAAGGAAAACCCAATATCAGGCTTGGAGAAAAATTCACCAATGATTCGAGCTTTGCAGCTTGCACCATCCTTTTTTACTGAAAGTCAAGAGGCACTAAAACCTTTAATGATGAAGAACCCCAAAATGGCACTATTACTACTTAGTACCAAGAAAACAACAACTCACACCACTGGACCATTAAATGGCATCATGGTAAAAAGAGAAAAAAATGGAATTTCCAAAGATTTACTTTCCTTTACTTGCTCATGGAAACAAAAGTCAAGAAATTAAATAATTATCTTATGTGGAAACTTCTGCCAAAGACCTTTTAAAAAGGTTGAAGAGTAGTGATGTCATTTTGAGGACTAAAAAATCTTGAATCAATCTTTAATATTTTAATTATCTCTTCTGTATGTGAAAGCTGGAGAATGAATAAGAGGACTAGAACAAACTATCTCATTTGATCATGGTATTGCTGAAAAATATTCAAAGTACCACATGCTGCAAAAAGAACAGACAACTCTTCCTTGGGGAAATCCCATCCGAATTTCTGATGAATGAAGAAGACAAGTGGCAATGCTCCATGTCATGTACCATGAACTTGTTATCAGGAGGCACTAGTTTCTGGAAAAAGACATAAGCTTGGTCAAGTAGAGGGTTAATGGAAAAGAGGAAAAACAAATTGTCACAAGAGCTGCAACAACAGACTTAAAAATAATAATTTAGGAGATGATACAGGATTGGGCAAAGTTTTTCTTGGCTTTACATGGCATCACTTGAAATCAGAAGTTATTTGATGACATCCCAACATTATGACACATTCTGCATTCCTTAGCATCATAATTTGAAGCAACCATTTTGACTTTCCCTAACTTGTTTTCCACCCATAATATTTGGATAATAAAAGACTTGCTCACTGTTTATTAAAAAAAAAAACAGAATATATCAATTCAGTAAGTAGGGAGTAAAAGTTAGCCATGCTGGCCTGCTGGGGAAATAACTGTCTTGCTAAAAAGAAGACCTCAGCATGATCAATATGAAGCAAAATAAAAACAGATTTATCACTGAGTAAGCAAAATAATGTACATAGATCCAGCCAGTCTGCAAGATTAAATTTTGCACAACTTAAACAGCAAACTCTGCCCCTCTTGGTCAGTTTGGCACACTGGGTGATTTGTGTGTTGCTGCAACATACAATCTCAAACACCAGTAGGGCCTCCCAGGTGAAAGTGTCACCAGAGCTCCCAGACGAAGGACACACTATGAGGACAGAAGGGGGTCTCTACTTCAGAGGAATTTGACACTGACAACCTTGGAAACAGCAGTGAAACATTGTCAGACACTAAAAATCTCATGAAGATCGACGGAATATTGTCAGGCATCGGGTTCGAAAATGAGCTCTTCAGGTAGAACACCATCAAAATATGACAGAGAAAGGGCTGCTTTCTCAAAGTAAAGGGCCCGTTATGACTCATCTGGAGGAAGGCATTCCACACTGTCATTTGCTGATGGTCTTGATTTAAAAAGAGAAGAAACAGCTGGGACTATTGACTAAAATCGGAATAGGGATGTATGAAGTATGAATCTAGGAAAGTTAGAAGTCTCTAAAGATGAAATGGAATGCATAAGATTAATTTTCTAGGTGATAGGGATCCAAAATATACTGGTATTGGCCATTCTAAATCAGGCTATGATATAGTTTACCATGTAAACCTATCACTTCTGAATGACAGACTAAAGGGGAATGACAGGTAATCATCATCAAAGAGCACATTTCAAAACCTGTCTTGCTGTATAATCCTGTCTTGGTGAGGATAACATCTATCAGCATACAAGGTGATTCAATTAATGCAGATATTATTATTAAAGTTTATGCACTAACCCTTAAAATTCATGATAAAGAAAATGAAGATTTCTAACATCTTTAGTCTGAAGTTAAACATAAAATCAGTATTCATTGATAATTATGTGATTGGAATGAAAAGTTTGGAAACGAGTAGTAAATGCAAAAAGATGGTATTGTTGGTGGAAATCCAGTTGGGGATTGCATGATAGAATTTAACCACATTCATGAATTCTTCATCACAAATACATTATTTCATCAACATAAACTGCAACTGTACTCATGGATTTCATCCATGTAGAATACACATAAGTCAAAAAGACTGTGGGAAAAGATGAGACAGACACTTAAAATCAGCAACTAAATGTAGGACAGGGACTGAATGTGGTACATATAATCAATTAGAACAAGTCCACAAGACCCAAAATACCACCTTGACACTATGCCAGCTGAATTTGGAGCTTCTGAAGAACAAATTTGACACATCGAGATAGTTAACATTTATTGTGTCAACATGACCAATAACTATACATGGGATTAGCTGAAGGGCAGAGCTATAAATGGGTTGGCGAGTCTCCCCTTTCTTGTATCATGCTCTTAGATCATCGGACCAGTGTGCGACTGCCTTGCTTGTTCTGTGCCTCCGATTACAAGCTATACTACCTGTGGGACACCTGACCTGTGGATTGTGCTACTGTAATTTGAGGTTCCTTCAAGACCTGCTTTGCCACATTATTGGAATATGCATATCGAGCTGGGAATTGGCGGATCCTGTTATCTGGCTGACTGTTGGTGACCTGCACTGCTGTTTGTTGCTTGTGGCCGGATAGCTTGACATGCTCTACAGAGGGCTGCCTGGTGTCCCTTAAGACTTGAAGGACTGCAAGTGTCTCACATCTGTCTCACAGGAGTGAGTTGCACTGAACCATTTGTACTGATTTATAGATTGTTAATTTACTATGTTGTCTATCTATCTATCTATTAGCATATATATCTGTGGTATATATGTTAGCATTCTGGCTTTGTTTATCTAGAGAACCCTGTATAACCAAACATTTATTCCTAATAACAGAAGAGCTGATGAGCTGTGGGATGACTTCAAGCATACCTTATATGAAGAAAGCAAAAGGTCATTAAAATAACAGGGAATCTAGAAAAATCAATGTTGATATCAAAGGAGACTCTGATCTTTCCATACTCCTAGAGTAGCTTAGGCAAATGGAAGAAATGATGAAGTGAAATTGCTAAGCAGATAAATTTCAAAGTGCGGTTTGGGAGTAAGTGTTACTGTGAAATGTGCTAAGACCCAGAGTGAATAAACCAAAGCAAAAGAAAACATTCAGAATACCTTAAGCTGAAAAAAAAATCAAGAAAATTTCAAGCCTTTAGTTGCACATTGAAATAGTCTATGACCAAAATGATGCAGGAAGCATTAAAGGAAGATGGAAAGAAGAGACCTCAGGTGCTATCTCTTTTACTAGCTGGGCACCAGAAAGATCAAATCATGTATTCACTAACGGTTATAACCTCGGAGGCCCGAGGGAGCCGTCTACACTGTGCTATGTGTTGAAATTTACACTAAGGCAATGGATTTGATTTTTAGCTTCATTTTCAAAAAAAATACTGAATAGTGTATTCAAAATAAATAAAAATATTTTACTGAGAGCTGAGCCCCGGTGGCGTGGTGGTTGTGCGCGGGACTGCAGCCTAATGGGATGGAGGTTCAATTTCAGCTCCTTGGAGCAAAGGCTGAGAATCCTACTCTCATCATCAGAGGGCAATGATGCCTAATAATAATAAAATAATAAGAAATTTTTAAAAATGTAAAAAAAAAATATTTTACTGAGAATGAGAGTATACACTTATTGCATCAGTGTGATTCTTTTAAAGGAAGAATGCTGCTGACCCTACCTTGTTGCTGTTGGGAACATGTGGCTCTTTATTGGATTCATCCTTGGTGACTGTGTGTTGACACACAGCTGTTATTAAAAATGAGCAGGGCTGATACATTCCTGTTGAAAGCTCTAGACTGATCAGCCCATACTAATGCAAAGGGTAATTGAGTTTCTACTATTCTGAATTCAGCCACCTAGGACTTCTTGCACAAACACATTTTTCACAGTGGTGTCATCACTAATGAAATTTAGGAGGGATGAAAGTCTCCAAATTAGCAATGCGTCACTTAAGACTTGCAGCCTACTCTTTTTATAGCTCTGCTCCCGAAGCTCATCTTACTCTGTAATCAGCACCAGGACGAGTCACTTGCTCCTTGTTAAGCTTTTATCTCTATGAAGTGAAGGTGACAATGAAACACTTTTCTGTGAGATCCTCTTGGCAGCCATCCCACAATGCCTGCTGGCCTGTTTTGATCCCATTCCATATGTCCACAATTTAAGTGGCAATACAACTCTCTCTGAATTGTATCATACAGCACTGCAGGGCACAATCCTGTGTTACCTGCTTTTGGAAATAATCTTTTCAGTCTATTTCAATTTTCACATTAAAGAGCTAGCTGCCTGAAACTTGATGATTATGGGCTTGTAAGGACAGGATCAAACAGAAGAAGATGCTAGCAGGCAGTCAAATGTGAGAGTATTATTCTGCATGCATAATGGACTCTTTGTTCTCTTTTAATAAATTTGAAGCTATTGGTCTTATTATTGACTCAGAGATGGCCTTGCAGCTAACTACTCTTACAAACTCATTCTAATGAAACGCTGAAGTGCAGTATCAGGTAGGAAAGTAGTCTCTCAGGCTTATTCATAAATATGCATTGATTTATCCAGAATTTAAAGAGTTAATATATAAATGTGATTCCATTATAGAAAACTTCCTATTAAATGAATAGAAATTGCAAAAGAAAGATAATAAGTATTTATCCCTTGATTAAAGACTGTGACCATGTTTTTTGTTTTTTTTGTTTTTTTTTTAGTCTTGGAACAATTTTACTTTTTTTAACAAAGAAGTTAATGTTCTATGATACATACAACGGACACATGATCTCTTTGTTCAACCCATCAACTGTATCTATTTGTTTTTATCAAAAATTTAGATATTCATAAATTAAATAACTCTGAGTTCTTGAAGAATATTTTTATTTTTTAAATATTTAAAATATATTTCCCAGTCAGTGTATTTACAAAGGAGGAAGAAGCAAGGATTCATTACTATCATTAAAGATCGAATTTTTTCCCTGTTCATTGAAAAACAGTTTCTTGAAAGCAAATCTATTCTTAGTCAGAAACAAGTTTATAAACATATATTTTAAAATTCAAACCTAATAAATGAGAAGATATTTTAGTCTAATTTTAAATCAATAACTTTACAGTATGTCTTTCTATTTCTACTTGGAACATATTTCAGTGTGGTAGTAATTGGTGAATGAAATTATTCAATTAAGGATTATAAAAATTTTAGGCCATAGCAGTGAATAATTAGAAATATATTCCCAATTATGTTTTAATCATTTAACTCATTCTTGATTTTTTCTTTTTTTCTAGTTGACATATAATATTCCTTTAAGTGCAAAAATAACTATAATAATACTTTTATGCACCTCAGTAGCTTTTAAAAACAAAGTGTGCTGCCTCCTTTTGCCACCTAAGGGCATACAGGTTAAATAAAATTGCCTATTCACAGATGCTAGTTTAGATTTAGGGGCCCTTGTGACCCCATCAAGTAAGAAGCACTGGCCTGTTAACTGACAGGTCATCAGGGTAAACCCACCAACTTCTCATAGGGAGATAGCTGAGGTAATCTGCTCCCTTAAGGATTGAAAGAAAATTTATATAGGGTCCCTTGATGGCAGTAGGGTTTTGAGTTTGCATTTAGATGAAGCATACTCATCCTATTTATAATATTTATACTCACAACTTATTAAATCAAATTCTCAAGAACATAGACCATATCACTTGAACACTGAAATTTAAAACAGTTTTGACAAAAAAAAAATCATTCAAAAATTCTGGTTAGGTTATTACCAGTTAGTTTGTTAGTTCCAACAAAATTGCCAATGAAGAAGCAAGCATAAATTCTGTCACAGGTGAAAATAATCCATAAATTACCACAGAGTATTTTTTAAATAAGCACAGGGTTTTAGATGATCCTTTTTCTTACATCTGATATTCTTTTAACTAAGATTTTTATTAAAGACTGTGGCAGTCACCTAATTTGGTTTCAATTTGAGGATTAAGAGGGTAGGGAGGAAGTCTCGCCCACCAGTTTGGAGATAGCCAATGAGACTTCTCTGTGGGCGTGATCTTCTCTGAGAATTCTGGGAAAGCTGGAATTCTTGTTAGCAGGAAACAGTCTTTCACTCCCTTGGAGACACTGGACTGACAATGCTCACTTCCTGTGAGACATTCCTGAGGAGAAGCCTCATGGACCATGAGGGCAGAGAAACCATCTAGAGACCCCTGCCAGTACGGAGATGTTTACAATGCCACTTGTTCCAAAGAGTTTCTACCCACTGGTCTGTGAGCTTCTAGGTTCAATGTCATTGCAAGAGTTTCATGAGTCTGAAGAGGACTTTATAGATTGTTGTCGGACATACCGGCTAATATTGAATTTATAGACTTGATCTGGACTGGGTTGGGACATTTTCTCAATGTTTAATTGCTCTTGTATATAAATCTCTTTTTTGTTTTGTTTTGTTTTTGTTTGGGGGGCATCACTGCCCTCTGGTGGTGGAAGTAGGAGACAAATCTCTTTTTTATATACATAAGAGTGTCTTTGGATTTGTTTCCCTAGTCTATCCAGACTAACACAATTACTTTTCCAACAAATGATGTCAGAGTACTTTCTGAAAAATCTCAGTTTTAAGCACTATAAATTCTCCATTATCACTGTGCTATGATTTTTGTTGGGATCTATTGAGGTATTTATTTGAAAGGATTAAACCTAAATTTTGTTTCTTATGTTTTTACAAAAAACCTTGATGAGTTTTTTAATTATTTGCAAAATAAATCATTTTATGCTTCTTATACAATTCAATTTTGAATGAGAAAATTTCTTTCATATCATAAACTAATTTTAATCTGATATTTTGTTTAACAAAAAGTAATTAAATAGGATATATTGAATGACAGAAATAATGAATGTAATAATTGAAATTTAACTTTGTAGTAATATATTAAAATATTTCAGCTATAATAAATAGCAATAATAGTAATGATAATGGTTACTGGAAAATTTATATCTGTTTAAAATAAAATAAAAGATTTTTATTGAGGACTAATACAATTTAAGCTGGGCAGCTTTAGGTAAAACACAAAACACTCCATTGTTCAAGGAAAGATTTGAGAGAGAATTCTGGGTTTAATGATTCATTGTAGATTAGATCTACTTCTACTTGAAATCATTTGAAATGTAAAGGTCAGTCACTTGGAGAGAAAGAGGTAAATTATTACCTAGAAGAGTATCACCGGCTAGTTCATCCTTGACTCCCTGATAGTATTTAGCTATAGGGGTGGGTGGGTAGGGATTGTAGTCATAAAAGCATTACCTCCCCACTAAAATCACTCATCCATCCCAGAAATTTGGAAGACAGCTCCTTGGTCAAATGACTGAAAGAGATCCATATTTGTATCCATTCCAAAGAAAGGTGACTGTGAAGTGAATGCTCAAATGATAGAACAATGTCATTGATATCAAATGCAAATAGATTTTTGCTTAAGATCATTCAACAATGACTGAAGTAGAGTGACAGGGAGCAGATGCAGAAGAGAACATAGAACAAGAGATATCATTGTTGACCTCAGATGGATCTGGAATCAAAGCAGAAAATATTGTGAAAGTGTCTACTTCTGTTTTATTGACTATATAAAGACACTAGACTGTGTGGGTCAAAAAAAAATGGATAATCTTGAGAACAATGGGGACCCAATAACATAACTAGACCAGTAGGAAAAAATATAAAGGGAGAAAAGGTTGAATCCATAATCAATGCTGATGGAAGTAGCAGTCAAGATATCTAAGAACACAAGGTATTGGGTAAACCTGCTCTATCTTAGAATATTGAAAAGCAAGGTCTGTGAATGTTGGACTTTGAATAAAGAAGGATGAAGAAAAATCAATTCGTTTGAATTGTGGTGCTAGAGAAGAATATTAAAAGTATGATGGATTGCTAAAAGGATAAACCAATCTGTCTCAGAAGTATGATCAGAGTGCTTCCTAGAGGCAAGGTTGGGCCACCTCATCTTACATACTTTGAACATGTTATCAGGAGAGACATGTCCCTAAAGAAGGATATCATGTTTGGTTTAGTAGCGAAGCCGTGAAAAAGAGGAAGGTCATGAAGAGGTCGGATTGGCACAGTGGCTGCGAAAGTGTCTCAAGCACAGGAATGCAGTAATTTTGAAGATGGGGCATGACCAGGCAGGTAGTGTTTAGTTCTGTTGTGCAGAGGGTCCCTGTGAGTGGGAAAAGACTGGATGGCAGTTAATAATATCAACAACAACATTGTTTACACTTTACACATTCTTCCCAAATTGTTCATATGATGACCCTTTGGTTTCTGATAATGCATATCTTTTACCAAGTTGGAAATTGTTGTGTTCAAATTTCTCCCCTCCTATCCAATAGGGCAGACTGGTGGCTCATAATTGAAAAACATTTGAAAGGGTTTTTTTTTTTGAGGCTATTTGGTCAATAAAAATTGGTTTTCACTTTGCCAAACGTTTTCATTAGGATGAGGCTTCAAGCGGACTACCTTGGCAAGGCAACACATGAGGGATGTTTTTCAATCAGTGCTGAAGGATAAGCAGTCAAGGGCAAACCCATGGAAACAAAAATCAACTGATTACACAATAATTTTGGAAGCATGTGAAATCAGCATAATTTCTTGTGAAGCCTCAAATTAGTTTGAAATACAGCCCCACACAAGTAAAATGCAATGAACTTAAAGCAAAACTATATTTTACTATTGCAATAGAAACAATGAAGACTATAGAGTTACCAAAATAAATGATCATTTTCTCCACCTTCTAACTCAACAGTAAACCAAGACTTACCATGTTCGTTCAGGAAGGAACGGAGTGGTTAAGATAGTACAGGCATAGTACAGGCATAAAAGATCGATTCTTCTCTATACAGTTGTGATTTGGAATCATGATAAATGGACAAAAGGATGAAGTTGTCAAGGATTTTGTCTACATTCATTTCCCATGGAAACAGCAACCAAATGATCAAAAGATGTGTTACATTAGGTAAATTTGCACAAGACTTCTTAGTGAATTAAAAAGTGAGGAAGTTACATTGACAACTTTGCCTGACATAGTCATGGCCTGTTCAATTGCCTCATAGGTATGTGAAAGTTGAACATTGGTTAAGAAATGTCATAAAAGAATCATATAAGAACAATAAAAGATACACACAAAACTAGATTAAAATTTTAAAAATGAGTTAAAATTTTAATGAAAAATATTAAATAATCCCTGACCAAAAGTAAATAAAACTCTTCTTTAAGTTATTTCCATATTGCTTCTTTTCTTTTTATTAAACATATCTTACTCCTTACAATATATCTTACTCCTTACAATATATCCCTTCCCTTTTCATATAGTTCTGTTGTTTAATCCCACTGGAGAGGAATATATAATCATCAGTGCTATCAACTCCTTTTTCCCACAATCATTCCCGCCACCCCCTCACTTCTGTAGCCCCAGGGAACCCTTACTCCTGTCACTGACTCTGACGGGTCTTAGATCTTGATTGCCTCCATATTGCTACTTGATTGGCATCCTCACTTGCAATATACTTCACATTTATTGACACACCGTTGACTTTTTTATTTATCCTTAATCATCTTTTCACTGTAGATGTAGGATCCCATTCCTTAAGAGGTAGTCATTGTATTTAAAAACAATTAGAAACAAATTGGCAACTTCTCTGGACATAGTATGTTCGTCTTTGAAAAAGTCCTTTCTACTCTAGCTATATATACTTAAAATGTTCTGACAATATTTTCAGTTCTTTGAATGTTCTTGGGACTCGCATAATTCCATCATAATGTCTCATGGGAATTTGACACATAATACAAAGCTAAAACAAATGACAGCATGTCACCCATTTATCAGTAATTTTTCACTTTGTTATATGTTATATGTCTTTACTGAAATACAAGCAGAAGGTGTTAAAAGTGTAATATTCCATCAAAAGTGAGACAAATTTTATGTAATGAATAAATAAATATGAGAAGCATAGTTTCATGAGGGAATGGCCATTACTCGGGGAGCTTAGAAGACTGTTGGACGGATGAACTTTATAAAATAGTAAAGAATGTAAGTTTGTAATTCTTACATTGAGCTGTTGCTCAGCCACTTATCATCTTAGAAAGAACTCTGATTACAAGTGCCATAAACTCAAAAAACTAATTTGGTCCTTTCAAACCTACATGAATCATCTGGCTCTCACTACTCTGTATATTTATATATATTCTGTATATTAATGTGTATATATATTCTGTATACATCCCCTATATTTACATATATAATGTCTGGCTGCATGTGTGCACATACATGCACACATGTGTGTATACACATACTCACTGCTATGGAATCAGTGCTGATTCATCGTGACCCTCTTTGGATTCTGAGACTGCAACTATTTACATGAATAGATAGCCCGTCTTTCTCCCTAGGAGCTGCAGGTGATTTTGAACTGTCTGCTATATGGATTACAGCCCAACATGAAATGACTACACCAGGGCTCCATAAACACACACCACACACACACAGACACGCAGACACACACACACACACACACACGCGCGCGCGCGCGTGAGTGCGCTCATGCTCATGCTCATGAAGTATAGCACATCTTTAAGAAACTTGCTTGCCAAGGGGAATTCTGGCAGTTTTCTTGCTCCTTGGAAATCTCCAAGTAGCTTGGCATCTATCTTTATCTCTCTGCTTGTTTGTTTAAACTCTCTTGCATCTTAAAAACAGATTGACTCAAAAATACACCTTAATCTTATTAGAAGGATACTTTTATTAAAACTACTAAATACACATTTTAGGAGGAAATAATATGAGGAAGCATTTAAGAAATCAGTCTGTGCATTGCACTGCATAAATGTTACGCCCCAGATCTTTTTGAAGTGTAGCAGAGCAAGGAGATTATTTTGAGCACTAAGGTGTGCAACACTCAAGCATACATGTGAATTCTGGTGCTGTTGAAGAATACTGAAATTCCAAAAGTGCAAAATTGTCTTGGAAGAAATGCAACCAGAATTCTTCTCAGTAGTGAGGATGACAAGGCCACATTTAATTGATTTTGGACATGTTATCAGGAGAGAATAAGCTTCAGAAAATAGCATTGTGCTTGGTAAACATTAAGGGCAGAGACAAAGAGGAAGGCTTTGGGTGAGATGAATTGGAACGACTGCAATAACGAGCTTAAACATGGCAACAGTTGTGCGAAAGGTTCAGGAATCGTCATTCTGTAGGGTTGATGGTCACGGTGAGCAACTGGACAGCACCTAGCCAGCAGCACCCATAAAATTCATAGCAGCATATAAAGGGATCTCACAAATATCATAGATCGTGCTCGATTCTACATGTCCTTTAACAGATAGAAAATTGTTAATATCGCTGACAAGATTTTGCTAGATTTAGTTTTGCTAGTTTTCAGTTCTCTACTGATTAGTGTTTCTCAGACACTAATTGAAATTTTTGAGTTGAACTTTTAAAATATATATAACCATTTTATGCTTTTCGGCCTCACAGGCAAACCTCACTACTTTAGTGATTTATTTTCAAGTTTCACATCAAAATAATTTTAGACTTATAGAGCTATTGCAAAAATTTTACAGAGAGAATCGATAGAGCATTTGTTCAGAAAATAACATTGGTAAAATAACACTAACCTGATTACTTGAAAAACCTTTTTCAGATTTCACATTTTCCATCAACATTTCTTTTACTCCTTTGTTCTTTTCCCCCAGAATCTGAGAAAGGGCTCTATATTGAATTTAACTCTTGTGGGTGATTTGTTACATGCACTTTGTGAAAAATGTCACACCATTCCTTTATGTTCACTCTTTTAAAGAGTACTCGTTAATTGTGATGTAGCATTACCACCATCTTACATTTGTGTGATGTATTCTCATAATTGGATTCACATTTTCTGCGATGACATCCACAGAAATGATATGCCATTCTTAGCATATTGTACCAAAACTATATTACACTATTATATTTCATTATCGGTGATGTTACTTTTCATCTCTTGATTAAGTTGCTTTTTTCTTCATTGTAAATAATATACTTTTCCTTTTGTAGTTAATAAATATCTTAGGGAGATATTTTGAGACAGGACAATCTCTTAGTTCTCAATTTCACTCAAGCATTAATTTTAGCATGATTTTGTATGATTACTTATGATTCTCATATAGTATTACAGGATTTATTCTAGGTTTCCCTTTTTCTTTATTTGCAACTTCTGTAATGAAAAGTATAACCTTGATTAGCAATGTTATACTAATTCATTTCTTTAAATTTAATGTACACAGGAAATGGTTTAAGAAATACTAATGTATCTGTAAGAACTATGTTAACCAATTTGAATGTGCTCATCTTTATTTTTAATAATAGCCAATAAAATATAATTGACATAGTAATTTATGTTAGTTATTTACCATTCCAATGATTTTTATTGTTATTTAGCCTATTATTAACTTCACTTCAAAAGCAGTTAGTGGACTGGGTTGCTTACATGAATCAGAAAAATCATAATGTTGAGGGAGGAAGGCAAAATTTCAGGAAGCTGCAGATCACTGAAGGATGGTTTAAATAATTCCTCTGAACGGCAGTAGGCAATGTCTACATTGCCACCAATGTCATTTTTTGTGTAAAGCAAAAATAAGAAAAAGCTTATTTTATTTTTGTTTGTTTCATAGCCACATGTCACAAAGGTTCTCAGAAAGTGTCTTTAAAAAGTAGTCAAATGGGGAACTGACATCCTGTCATTCAATTCAGTGGGTGCGTAATCATTTTCAACTAATTTGAAGAAATAAGATTCTGTGCCTCAGGAAACTTTGGAGATAGGTTTATGTAAGTGAGAGTAAGATATAGTTGAGAGATATGTTAAATTGATCATCACTGACTTTTTAAATTGACTACTGATCTAATTCCCTGCTGAGTCACCGATAGGTAAAATGAATAAATCCTATGTTACATCATGGAGTGTGGATAGTGGAGTGGTTACGTATTGGGTTGGTAATAGTAAGGTCAAAAGATCAAAACTACCACCTTCTCCAAGGAAGAAGAAGAGATTTTCCAATCACGTAACAAGACCAGTTTCACCCTGTCCTGTGGAGTTACTGTAAGTCAATTGACTCAATGGCAGTGAGTTTGATGCCTTTTCCTGCCATCAGGAATTAGAAATCATTCATCAATTATTTTAAATAATGTATTGATTATTAGACAAGAAAATGTGTACAGTTCCTTATAGTTCAAAATTCTCACACTGTGAACCCACATTTCTTTATATTTTATATCACTTTGAATAAAACTTTTACTAAAGAGGTACTTGAAAAAATAGAATCTTGTTTTATTGAAATTTACTTAGATTATTTTATAATGAAATATTACATGAACAATGGATCATACTAAACTGGTGTGATCAGATTCCCTAATTCAGGAAAAATCAGTTTTTAGTCCTTTCCTAAACAGAAAGAAGCAAAAAGTGCCAACTATATAATCCAATATAGTTTACTTTTATTATGAAAGGAATTTAAATTTCCATACAATGGAGCTATCAAACAGATTAAGAAACACTAATATGACTTGGATTTGATTTATGGTTATAAAACTGCTTCAAGTAATGCATTTCACAGATTCTCCATATTCCTGATGGAGCCTGAGCGTGCCTAACCCTTCGTTTACAACTTCAGAAGAAGTCATGGTGAAATGGGAGGTTGTATTTACAGCTTCCTCATTGTGGTTCATGTCATCATTGAGACCAAAGTAACACCAATAATTTGGAAATATTTCAATAACCATGAAATACCCAATTTGTTATAGAAGAATTAAGTAAATATAAATAAACTAAGTAAAATAGTTCAGCAAAAATAATTATTAAATTTCTACTAAGCAGTTGCTATAGACACTGCTATATAAGCTAAGTTTTTTTAGCACATTTTTGATGCAGTTTTTGTGGTAAAATTAAGTGCCTTGGCTTATATCTAGGTCAGTTTATAGTCAAGTATATAGGGTAATTTACTATGAGGATTGTTTTATAAAATTATATAAGTAGTACTAAAAGATTGTTGTCCTTGGATCAAACTCATTTGCTTATTAGTTCTAAATACAATATAAGAGAATAATAATTATAATAATAAAATAATTATTATAAAATGAATACATTTATAATAGTTGTAATTCAATTGAAAGAAAAATCCTATTTTTCTATAGGAGTCATACTCCTGGAGCTTTTATACACACACATATACATACATACATATACACATACACATATGCATACACACAAAAGTATATATATATACACATACATGTTACACACATATATTTGAGACAGATGAGATGGCCTCAGAGTTTTTAGACAACACCCTTCATGGGAGCATTTAATAAAGTCATTTCTCCTCAGGATCTGCTGGTGGCTTAGAACAACATTTCAATTAGCAGCCATGTACTTAAAAATTCCACCTAGAGAAGGAAGAAATATTCTGGAACGCATGGTTTAACTTTCATCTTTAGAATTTTAAAATAATATGTGGCAGTCACCTAATCTGGTATCAATTTGAGGACTAAGAGTGGAGTCAAGCCTGTTAATCTGGAGATAGACAATGGTACCTCTGTGTGGGGAGGGCCTTCTCCTGTGAGGACTCTGGGAAATCTGGTGCTTCCTTCTTGGAAGCAGGAGACACTCTCTCCCTCCCTTGGAGTCATTTGACTGACGAGGCTCACTTCCTGGGAGACATCCCTGAGGAGAACCAACATGGGCCTGCCTTCCTGAAATCAGACCTCTGAAACCACACAGAGACGCCTGCCAGTGCTGAGATGCTTGAGCAAGCACAGAGAGGCCCCTGCCAGCACCAAGATGCTTACAAGATCACTGGATCCAAAGATTTTTCACTCACCGGCCTGTGATCTTCCTGCATTTGGTTTCATCACATGTGTTTCATGAGTTTGAAGAGGACTTTTTGAATTGATATCAAACACATGGGCTGATATCAAATTTGTGGACATGGACAGGAATGGGTTGGAATGCTTTCTCAATGTTCAATTCCTCTAGAATATAAACCTCTCCTTTGCATACATATGTGTGTTTATGAATTTGTTTCTCTAGTCTACCCAGAATAACTTATAATATGAATATGAAGATAATAAACAAAAAGACAATTTATAATGACCACTTTGAAGAAATGGATTGTGATAAGGAAGGAAACCATTGCCAGTTGGACAAATGTCTTAGCATAGGAAAATGTACTAATAAGTATACACTTAGTACCTCTCAATAATTTCATGATCACCATTATGAGCTTTTTATTTAAAATCAATAGTTTAAAAATACAGACAAGGAAATTGAACATTCAATTTTTGGTGCCATTTTTACCTTGCTGTGAGGAATGCTTTTATCTTTCCATGTGTCTATTCTGAATCTGAGAAAAATGTAGAACTTTCAAATAAAAACTTTTAGATACATAAGTAGTATTTAAAAAACTACTTGCTGTGTCACCTTTTTCTTGTAGAGGAATAGGTAGAACTGTAAAACATATTATCCCATAGAGCTACTCAGGAACATTATTCTGAGTACTGTACAATGGTACCAGAAGGACATGGTGCTTGCTAGAAAAGTGTAACAAGTCTGCCATTCAATTTCCTGCAAGCCATTTATTACCAAGCAAATATCAAGAAAAATTAATGTGCTAGTTTATATTTGAGATATAAAGGTTTAAAGATTAAAACATATTCTATATCTATGCCTGTGGAATTTTTAAGAATCTATCAATATTGAAGGGTCATATTAATCTTCATAATGAGGAGAAAACATGTTTTCAAAGTTAATGAGAGCAAGCCCTGCATCTAGCATAAATGCTGTGTTCTCCAATAACTTTTCTACTGTTCTGTCCGTCTCTTTTACTTGCTTTCTTTGTGGTGACCTCAAAAATGCAGATTCAGAAGATGATATTATCTAGAACGAATAAAAATGAAAATGGTTTAAGGTTTTCCACATAGTATATATAACTGTAGACAAAATGTGTCACAGAGATCTTGGGAAAATGATAATTTAATGCAAGAAATGCCAATACCTATCAAACAAATATTTTAATATAGATCTTCAGAATATTTTCAGAAAAAGCAATTTAAAGCTGATTAAATATAAAATAAATGCTTCTTAATTAATGAGGTGGTTATAGTGTTGGTAAAGCTTACCTTGCCAAAGATGTCTAAAGTGGTTCATGTCTCAAATGTAACCATTTTCTCAAATGAGTCGCTAATATTAATGTTGAACTTTTCCTTAACTTTAATAATATCGACAGACAATTAAAATTGTTCTCAGACATATACTACATTATAAATGCAATCAAAGGATAAAATACACAATTTATAGTAGAAGCAATATTTTCTAATAGGTTAGCTTCCAAAGAATCGGAGCATATTTCTTTCTCCTTTTATTCTCGACTGTGAAATAATATGACATATATTAGACTTCTAATAAGTATTTAGTGAAATCAAAGAGTACCACAGGAAAGCTGAAAAGCTATGTCCTAATTGTCATAAGTATCCTGTATGAGACAGTGCTGATCTATGATGCTGGCGTCCACATTATGAAGGCTTTATCACATTTAATCCTGTTACTCCTGTAGAATAAGCATCAACAGCCCTGTTTTAAAAATTCACATGCCAAAAAGTCAACAAATTAGGAATAGAGATTCAAATTAAGTTCTTCTGAAGCATGTAACATGATTCTCCAAAAAACCAAAGCCATTAAAATTCCATGATTCATTTCCAAAAATAAGAATCAATGTGTTTGGGGGTCTCACAAAACAAACTGAGAGAGTTGGCTGGCAAGTTGGAGGCTCATGAGTGGGAGTTGATGCTGCCATCTTAAGGCAGAATTCCTTCTGCTTCAGGGACCTTGTTTGGTTTTTTGGCTTTTCCCTTTCTAGCTGTCTCTGTGCTTGAATGAAGCCCACTCGGTTTATTAAGGATATTGGTGTTGTTATTGTTGTTGTTACTGCTCTTTCAAGGTACCGTTGAATTGTTTCTGACCCCTAACTACCTTACGCTCAACAGAATGAAGCATGCCCAGTCCTGACAATTGTTTCTATTCTGAGGCCATTGTAGCAGCCGCCATGCTGACCCATCCCTTCCAGCGCCTCCTTCTTTATCCCTGGCCCTCTACCTTAACAAGCATGATGCCCTTTTCCAGGGACTGGTTTCTCCTGACAATTTTCCCAAATATGAAAGACAAAGCCTTGCCATGCTTTCCTGTAAGGTACATTTTGGCCATATCTCTTCCAAGACAGATTGATTTGTTGGTTTAACAGTCCATGATATTTTCAATATTCTTCTTAAATCTATGAAAAATAAATTTCTTCTGATGTATATCAGCCAATTTCCTTGAAAAGAAGTTTTCCAAAAAATGATATAGGAGAACTCCAACTTCTATGTCCCTTAGCTTGTCCATCCTTAATGTAAAAAAAAGTTTACCTTATCATAGGACCATCTCTTGAGGATGTCTTAGGTAAGTCTTCCTCTAAAAGGGGTATTTGAATTAAGATAGAATTCCTTGAGTGAACTGAGCCCTGGCGGTGCAGTGGTTGTGGGCGGCACACAGAGTTGACGGTTCAAATCCAGCAGCACCTCTCCAGGAGCAAAGCTGAGCTTCCTACTCCCACCAGGACAGTGATGCAAACAAAAAAAAAAAGATGGGGAGGGGGGAAGAATTCCTTGAGTGGTGCAAACAATGAATATGCTTGGCTGCTCACTGATACCCTAATTCTGAAAAATCAGTCTCATAAAACCCCACAGGATATAGTCCTATTCTGACACAGCTATGTTCACAATGAACTGTAGTAAATTAGACAACAACTGATACTTGTAACATTTGTTTAGGTAATTTGCAAAAGTTGCTCCTACTTTCTAATTCAAGGAACAAGGCAAGTAGTAGATTTATAAGACAGTCTTTTAATAGTAATACTTTAGTTGTCATCATGTTTCAATTAAATATTTATATTAAATATCTGACCCATTAAGTCACTATTGGATAGGTTAACATAGAAATTAACAAATCACATCCCCAGTTTCGCTAAATATAATATAAAGTAGTAGACACAGAGCCATGAGGAGAGATGCTGGACAGTGCTGGTCCCTGTGAGGGTATCAAGACCAAATCAATCAAGCACAAGGTATTTCACTACTCAGCCCTGCTCATGGACTAGGAGTATGACAACAGGATATCATAGTGGTAGCAATTCCACTGTTAACAACGCTTAGAAACCATGACATGTCGGGTAAAGACTATTTCTACATAAATCCACAAAGAAGAAGGGCACACATGGTGGAAGAGTTTGAACTTTGCCCTCAAAATGAATTAGCCTCCCATCCTAATTTGCCACTTTTGTGACCTAGAGGTTGTTTTCTTCATTCATAGAGTAGTATTCCATAACTTTTAGCCATAAACTGATAATATGAAGCAACTAATGCTTAGTAAAGTGTCTAGAATTGTTCCTAACTATGTCTTAAGTTGTAGAAAAATAAAGATACTGATGCATCCATTTATTGCAATAAATGTCAAGTGAATGTTAAAATTCTCTTTATAACACTTCATTTTCAACAGACAAATGAAATCAGAAAAATGAAAAATTATCATTTTGAAGTCCTACATATTTCTTAATTTTTTAAATACAATTCCTCTTTTCTTTTCCACTCCATCATGTGGCATTTTACCAATTCTTTTATTTTCACTTGAAATGGAGTTGTTGCTCCTTAGAAATAAGGCTAAAGAATTACGGAATTGATTTGCTGATAGTAGATTGAATATTCCACTCATCACAGCACTAAGTAGTAACAAAACATCCAGAGGAACTTATGCATCACCTAAGTGATTTTCCGAAAATACAGAGATTTTTCCTCAACAGCCTCCTTAGTGTAGCCCAGATATGAAGACATTTTAATGGAAGAACAATCTCCACTAATTCTCAAATCTGTTACCCCAGAGACTTCTTTCTTATTTACTCCCTTGCCTACTTGTCTTTGATCAAATCAGAGTTTTGAGATGTTAAATTAAACACCAGAGGGAGCCATACAATGCCATCAATATATTCCAAACTTAATGATGCTGATGGAAACTAAATCAATTAAATGTTTTATCTATGGCACTCAGGATCCAGAACAAAGGCGCTGTTTGTTTATATCAAATACTAAATGCACCCAAACTTGGACAATTATCATGATTTTTTTATTGCTCCACATTTACCATTTCATCCAAAACCAGAATGTCCTCCTAAAGCACTGCTTTGATGTTAAGTGAACTATTTCTGAAACAGAAGTACTGTGTAAGAACTGTTTCCAATTTAGATGTTCAGTGAGAAATAATGCTCACTGGTAAAAGATTGTGCTGGAAAGAGAAAGATCCTAGGGTGACTGTGAACAGAAAGGTGGCTCTGTGAGCACTGTCCTGTTAGAGCAGAATGGAGCATCTATGGGAAACAGCAGATGAGAATTGAAGAAATCTCTTCTCTGCCATCATATTCAGCATCTTGGAAAGTGGAGAGAATTCGCGGTTAGAAAGTCACTTAGGGATACATTTCACATTCTCATGTGGAAGCAAAGAACATGTATCACTTTCTTCTTGCACTCTACCCCCACATCTTTCTCTTTAATATAGCCATGCCCATTGCTCTCCCCAAATATAGACACATGTGGTGTGTGTGTATGTGTGTGTGTGTAATGCAAGTTGGATATTGTATAGACAGGCTTTGCTGCTTGTGTCTTGCCACTATCATATGTAAAAATGCATGAACAGGCAACCATATCCATGTAGAGTAGCTTTCCTGTCCCTCAACAAATGCTCTTGAACACCTGAATTTAAGCTTTTGTCTTATGAACATGTGAAACAGAGCCCTTCTGCCAAGCACGTGAGTCTCGTAGCATCAAATTCATGCAATTTGGAGGGAGGGTCAGTATTAGATGTATTTGAGGCTATGGGTTTCTATTTACTATGCATGTATTATTTTGAAAAATTGGAGAGAATATAATCACATATGTAAACATATTTATACAATTTCTTCAGGGAAACAGTGATTATATTTTCATCAAAGCGGACTTATTCATAGGGTCTTTAACTGGCTCATTGTGGTTGGATTCATTGCTGAGAGTTTCCATTTACAATGTAAATTCTGATTCAGGATAGCTAGAGTGAAAATACAAATAATCCAGAATTAACCAGTTCAAAAATTTTGGTCCTTATAATTATTATGATGAAATTATTATTGCCTTGGGCCCTGAGCCAATTCCAACTCACAGCGTCCCTATAGAATACTCATAGATTAGAACAGCTGACATAGTTTATAGACTGTCATCCTTTGGCGAGATCACCCAATCTCTTTCACACAGATACCTAGTGGGTTCTTGTGGTGAGCAGCAAGCCATTGACCACGGACCCCTGAGGCGTTTTCGAACTCATTTTAGATCACGGTTTTGGAATCCCACAGTGTAGTTCGATCCTATTCTAAGAGGATCGCTGTGAAGGGCCATTGGTGCCGAAGCTGAGATTTGTTGAAATTGCATTATTCAAGTTAAGCGAATAGTTAATTTTAACCATGTCATGTGTTTCGGACTGAAGAAAAACATATAACAAAAGTTATTGATTGAATGCAAGGAGAAAAAAATAGTTTTTAATAAATAGCATATAGTTTCACAAGGTGGGATATTTTTTAACCTGAATATGTTATCTTAGACTAATTGCACACGTTTAATTGCTTATTAAATTTATAAGTTGTCTTGATTGGATAAGTCTCTGAATACATGTGAATGTGAGCTACAAAATTATGTCTTATAAAACCTTTCAGGCAGAATTTTATCTTTCAGTTTAATTCATGAATAATTAGCTAGAATTCATAGTATAGATAAAATGCCACTCTCACATCCATAACAAGAGGAGTATTTTTTCCTAAATTAAGTAGAGCAGTACGTAGATTTTTTTTATTATCTTGAGTAATGTGAAAACTGAAATTCATGTACAAAAATAATAAAATAGAACATCTTTTTAGTTGGGCTACCTAAAAATATTCCACTTAAACATATGAATTTCCATTTCTCTTTAGGGGCTAGGTGTGAATTACCCAACCAGAAAGGTGAAAACAGATAGTGATAACTATATAAAACTGTTCGGTACAAAACAGTGAATAAGGACAAGTAGACTGGTTTCACCTTGCCTATTGAGTACTTTGGCCCTGTGTGGCTGTCAGGGATTGTAAATTTGAAAAGAGATTTTTATTCTGATGGAAGGCACCATGAGGCAGGGAGAGAGAGGTATGACAGCTGTACCTTGGGGCCCCTTCTTTGTCATGGTGAAAATGGAAAACTGTTCGTTAAAGAGCAGTAAGAAAGCACGAGGACGCCTGTGATTGCTTTGTTTATTGGGCAAACTGACATTTTCCATGGTACACATATAGCCACAATAATTATTTATGTGCTATCTTGCATGCTAAATTCTAAAAAAAAGAGTTTAACTTGCTGCGTTCAGTTAGGAATACAGTATTTGGATTTAAAATTAGAGGATTTTGTCTTTGCACAAAAATATTATATAGATATTTATGACAACTATTCTTTCCTAACATGCCTGGAGTCAGTTCTGTTATTGTTAGTTTTTTTTATTAAAGATATTGTGCTGTTAGAACAATTTATGATTGGTGTTGACTTATACTGACATTTTTCATTTGGGATAAAATAATAATAAATAAAACTAAGACTTTAATATAAGTTCTATTTAATTTGATTGAAATAAAAATACATATTTTTTCTAAAGGGATTTTTATTGTATTTCACTTCTTTTATATTCAATTATTTTATAGGAGAATATATTTTAAAGTATTTCATTATTCTATTCTCTGTGGGAGCGATTGTCACTTTTTTTCTCCCAAATGGAGAAAAGGACAGAGCAAGATTACTCTAGGCTATAGGGAGATAGCAGAGTCAACTAAAGCAAACTTATAAGTTTATGAAATGTTTTCTTAGCTCAGATTACTAAAACTTGAAGTTTGACTCCTTCCCTGATGTATTTTGTGTTGATTAGACTTAACCGGTTTGACAATTTTGGTTATAATAGAAATGCACATATCAAGGTTATAACTCTTCTTCATGGCTAAATTGATTCAAGACATTGAGAAATCAAATTTAGTAAATGAAAGGAGGGTTTGAAAAAGAGCTAGGGAGTAGAAGACATGGACATCTATTAAATAAGAAAGACATAGTCGGGCTGAGCCCCGGTGGCATGGTGGTTGTGCGCGGGACTGTGCCCCACTGGGATGGCGGTTCAATTCCCACTCACCGGAGCAAAGGCTGGGCCTCCTACTCCCACCACCAGGGCAGTGATGTCTAAAAAAAAAAAAAAGAAAGAAAGACATAGTCAAGAAAAAATGAAGCATTCTTTTTTCCTTGATCTTTCACTTCTATATAAATGTTCTGAAATTTGTAGGTGATGCAATAGTCCTCTAATCTGGTGTCAATTTGAGGATTAAGAGTGTAGGGTGGAGACTAGCCTGTCAATCTGAAGATAGCCAATGAAACCTCTGTGTGGGCATGGCCTTCTCCCGAGAATTCTGGAAAATGTAGTAATTTCTTCTTGGACGAGGAAGACACTATCTATCTTGATTCTCTTCCTTAGAGACTTTCTACGGACTATGCTCGAGCGATTTGATTAATGCTTAACTAGGCTGGATTCCTAGGATATATCCCTGAGGAGAAGCCACATAGGCCTACACTGACGCAGCGAGAAGCCTGGACCTAGAGAAGTCACACGGAGCCTCTTGCCAGCACTGAGATGCTTACACCACCACTGGATCCAAAGACTTTCTACCCACTGGCTTATGATCGTTCTGCATTTGGCATCATTGCATGTGTTTCGTTAGTCTGAAAAGGAGTTTGTAGATTGCTATCTGATATATGGGCTAATATCAATTTATTGACTTGATCGGGGCTGGGCTGAGATATTAATGTATAATTACCCCTTATATAAAACTCTCTCTTATATACATGGGAGCTATTTAATTTTGTCACTCTTGATCATCTAGATAATGACACTGGTAATACAATGACGAGGACTCCAGTGCTAAATGGAAAGTTCGTAGTTGGAACCAATGAGTTGCTCAGAGGGAGAATGGACATGCCAACCTGCTCTCATACGGAATCCAGGTTTGGAAACCCAACGGGACGCTTCTACTGTGCCCTATTAGTCAGAATCAACCAGTCAAAACATAACAACTCAGATAACTGGAAAAAATGCAAAACGACCCTTTTTAAAAAATTTTATTGGGGGCTCTTACAGCTACTAAAACATTCAGTGCATCATTTGTATCAAGCACATTTGCACACATGTTTCCACATACATTTCCCAACATATTCCACTTGAGCCCTTGGTACAAGCTCCTCTAAAAAAAATAAACCCTTTCCCCTCCCCTCTTTATTTTTTAATGAATCATTTTATTGGGGGACCCATACAACTACCATCACAATCCCTAACAACATCAGTTGTATGCAGGCCACTTTTACACACCCATTGCCATCATCACTCTCAAAACATTCTCCCTCCCTCCAGGCCCCCATTATCAGCGCCCTATATTACCCTTCCTCCCCCCCTTCCCTTTGAACCCTTAGTAATTTACAATTTATTTTTTCATCCTGTACACTGTACAATGTGTCCCAACACTCACTTCCCTGTTGTCTGTGCCCCAGAGAGGAGGCTACGTGTAGATCCCTGAAGTTGGTTCTCCCTTTCTATTCCTCCATCCCTCCACCCTCTTGGTATTACCACTCCTATTACTAGTCTTGATGGATCATCTATCCTAAGTTTCCCATGTTTCCAACTTCACTGTACATCTCCTGGTCTAGCTGGATTTATGTGGTATTGGGGTCTTGATAGTGGGTGGGAGGCTGCATGGGAACTAGAGGAAGGTTGCATATTTCATAGCTCCTACCCTGTATCTTAACTGACTCATCTCCTCCTTGTAACCCCTCTGCAAAAGGATGTCACCTCACCTATTGATGGGCTTTGGGGCCCCAATCTGTACTCCCCCTCATTAATAATAATATAAGTTTAGCTCATTGATGCCTGACACTGGATCCCTTCACCACCCCATGATCACACAGGCTGGTGTGCTTCTTCTGTGTGGGCTTTATTGCTTCTGAGCTGAATGGCTGCTTGTTTACTCAAGCCTTTAAGTCCCCAGATGCTATATCTTTTGGTAGCCGGGCACCATCAGCTTTCTTCACCACATTTGCTTATGCACACATTTGTCCTCAGCGATCATATCAGGAAAGTGAGCATGCAAAGTTGTGCTTTTGAGTTCTTGAAGCCTGATATCTCATCCCTTTGACACCTCATGATTCCACATGCTAGTGTACTTCTTCCATGTGGGCTTTGTTGCTTCTGAGCTAGATGGCTGCTTATTTACTTTCAAGCCTTTAAGTCCCCAGACGCTCCATCTTTTGGTAGCCGGGCATCATATTGCTATTATTTTTATTATTCTGTTACATATTGTATAGTACATTGAGGGAGTTTCTTGCTGTTGTTATCATTGTTATATTTGCTTAAGTTGCTCCATTTTAGGAGACCTTTCTTGTACATATTGCTACCTCTATAGTTCTATCTAGACAAGATAGACTGGACAAAGAGGTTGAAGGCGAAAATGACAAATCTGATGGCTCCAGGGTAGGGGACATTGAAGAGGGGGAGGAGGGGGAAAGGTGGTGATGTTGACCAGCCCAGGAAATAGGGAATAACAATTGATACAAATGCAGGGACAAGGTGGGTGAGAGAAGGCCAATAGGGATTGATTAAGACTAATGTAACAAAGAAAAAATACTGAAACCCAAAGGGAGAGTGAGCATGATAGTGGGACAAGAGGGAAGCAAATGGAAATAGAGGAAGGAACTGGGGGATAATGAACATTTATAGAGGTTCAAATGCAGGTATGTACATAGGGGTATATATTTATAAGTGAGGATGGGGAAAGAGATTAATGTGTATACATATAGGGTTAGTAGTAGGACAACAGATGGGCATTGGACCTCCACTCAAGTATCTCCTTGGTTCAAGAACACTTTGTTCTATTAAATTGGCATTCCAAAATGCTCACCTTTCCGACATGATCACTGAAGACAAAAGTGTGCATAAGCAAAGGTGGTGAAAAAACGACCCTTTTAAAATATTTAATTTTTTGTGGAATCCATAGAAAATTCCACTCTCATTCTATGGTTTTTAGACAAAATGATGAGTGACATTTATTTCATTCTCCATGTTGTTTCAACATTATCATCATTTCTGTTCTGATAGTTTGGCTTCTATTCATTTCGGCTTCCTGCAGTCCAATCTGTCCATCATCTATGCCTTGAAATAGCTATTGACCCTTTTATGTATTTGTATATATTTATATGATATATATCATAATACACAGAAACCCCAACCCCTTAATACCATAGATTCTGACTAGTAACGGTGCTATAGGACAGGGTAGACATGCCCCTGTGGATTTCTGAAACTGTAATTGTTTCTGAGAGTATTGCACCTCATGTTTCTCTCAGGACAGCTAGTGGTTTTGAACTGCTGACTGAGATTAGCAGTCCAATGAGTAACCATTATGCTGTCATGCTTCTATATTATAATCTCATTGGCATCACTTCAATTCTGAGTCATAGCAAGCCCCCGTGGGTGTCTGAGACTTTGACTGTTTATGGGAGTTGACAGTCATAGCAAGCCCCCATGGGTGTCCGAGACTTTGGCTGTTTATGGGAGTTGACAGTCCAGTCCTCTCCCGTGGAGCTGCTGGTGGTTTTGAACTGGTAGCCATGAAGACTGCAGCCCAATTATGACTGCTTTGCCACCAATATTCAAATGATTTCTTTCTCTCTGTAAACATAGAGATTTATATATTCAACATGTAAGAGTGGCAATCTGTCAATGCTTAGTCTAATGGTGATGTTAGAGCTTTTAAAGACCAACGCATAGTCATAATCTTTGGGAACTTCTGCAGTTTTAAGAAGTCAAGTAAGTATGGATTTTAAAAGAAATTAATGATCTGTTCCACATATTTTCTCACTCTCATACAATTGACCTCTTCATTCCTTGATTACGTGGTAGTAGTAGCCAGAAACTGTCTAGTTCTTATAGTCCTAAAGAGGATGAGGCAGTGGTTCATGGAGATGATGAGTTCTACACTACAGACTTTCTCTGATTCTTGGGTTTTTCTTCCTCTTTTATTTCAAGTAAATAAAGATCAGTAAATCTATCTTAAGTGGCCACTTTTAAGCTATTAGGATCATGGAGAGTATCATATTGGGAGATAGCACATAAACTATTAATTTATTGTTAAGAACCTTGAACAAATGACTTCAATTGAGTGTTGTCATATGAAACCAAGGCCAAAGAACAAAAGAATGCATCGACAAAAACTTATGTTTACTATCAGCCACTTTTTTGGTTGTGGTTAGTGTTATAGAATCATACAAACCATGTGCCTGTTCATTCATCTTTTTATGCACAGCTTATTTCCACCAAGTATAGAACTTATACTAAGTAAGTGCTTCAGGATTGCTTTTCTAGAAGAAAAAAATCAAACAAACATAACAATCTATGTGCGTGTGTGTATGTTTTCTTTAAATGTTCATTTCAGAAAGAGTTGGGTGACAATGGTTGATAGTAAATGTGAGGCAATCAATTCATGAGAATAGCATACCTTACATATGCTAGGCAGGTTTTTTTTGGCGGGATCTTGATTATTCAATATATTAACTCTTTCATGGTCAATGGTGCATGATTTCTGGTTGATGTCACTCTCCCACTTTCAGTCCACATTGTCAGCTGGTAAAGGACAGTCTCTATAGCTTGTGGGGATGGAAACCTAAAGAAACAGGCCTTATCCTATTAACTCCAGCACCAGCTATGCACATATATGTCAAAGTAATTGTGTCAAAAATCCAGGTTGATTTAAAAAATCCCTTTGCTATTTCATTCAAAATGTCTATTACTAAAAGTATACTGTTTCCAAAAAAATCCAGAAGAGAAAATAATTTTGTTTTGTTTTAAATAGTGAATTAGTACTACTTTTACCAACAAGTATGCCATGTATGGCATGAACATTTCATTACATGTTAGTTCCTTAATCGAGGAAGATATTGTAACAAAAAATTCTCTGTCATTCATTTCTTTTTCAGTATTTCAATTTATACAGTTATACTAAGCTTAACTGGCTAATAAGTTATTGAGTTACAATGTTAGTCTGGGTAGAAGTGAGAAACAAATTTCTGAACACACATATGTCTATAAGAAAGAGCTTTATATACAAGAGCAATTGAATATTGAGAAAACATCCCAGTCCAGTCTGCATCAAGTCTATAGGTCAGATATTAGCTCAAATGTCTGATACCAATCTATAAAGTCCTGTTCAGACTCACAAAACACATGCAATGATGCAAAATTCAGGAAGATCACTGGCCAATGGTTGGAAATTCTTATGGATCAGTGACATTGTAAGCATCTCAGTGTCGGCAGTGGTCTTCATGTGGCTTCTCCAGTTCCCAGAGCATGAGGTCTATGAGCATAGTGCCATGTGTCTTGATAGTACAGCATCTCTCAGGGAATGAACAGAGAGAGGATGTGTCTCCTTCTTCCAAGAACAAAGTACAGGAATTCTCAGAATACCAGGAGGAAGGTCATGCCCACACAGAGACCTCATGGGCTATGACTTGATTAATAGTTTTGACTCCACACCTTCATTCCTAATCCCCTCAAGTCCCAGTTTATGTAGCTACCACAGTTACTCCATCCATACATGACAGAATCAACCAATTATTTTCTATTCAATTTTTGGAGAAGGTACAGTATGAGGATTAGCTTTTCCAGTATTCCACTTCATCCATTCTTAGGTTATGTCCAGTCATTTTAAATAGCTCCCTTATACATCAGAATGAAATATTGTATGGTCCTGTTCCATCCCGACAATTGTTGTTTTGCTTGAAGCCATTGCTGCAGTCATTGTGTCAATCTCTTTAAGGATCTTGATCTTTTTCACTGACCGTCCACTCTATCAAGTATGATGTCTTTTTCAGTCATTGCTGATAGCATGCCAAAATATTGGAGACAGCATTGTCACATACTTGTTTCTAAGGAATATTCTGACTGTCCTTTCTCCAAGATAGGTTTATTTCTTATATCAATATATGGTCCTTTCATTGTTGTTGACCAACATCATAATGCAAATGCATCGGTGCTTCCCTGGTCGTCCTTATTCACTGTCAAATATTACATGAAAAATAGGCAACTGTACCACTGTGGTATTTTCATAATCTCCTGTCAAATTGAGGGAAAGTACCACCTCTCAATCAGGTCAGCAGATGAGGGCTCTGAGTGGGTGTCACCTTCTCATGGGAATGCTAGAAGTTTTCCACTCTTCATCCATGGAGGCTGGACACACACTCTTTTTCTGCTTCATAGTCCTGTTGGCAATCCACATGGAGCCACACTGAAGACAGCCAGAGTCCCAGAGCTGCAGGAGCCATGGGGAGACCCACACAAGGACTGAGATGCTTCCACAACCACTGGATCTACTATTGACCTGCGATCTTCCTGCATTTGGCATCATTGCATGTACTGTGTGAGTCTAAAGAGGAATGTATGGACCAGTATTGGACATATGGGCTAATATTGGACTACGGGTTTGATCTGGAATGCACTGGGAAGTTTTCTCAATATACAATTACTCTTTGTTATAAACCTCTCTTTTACACATATATGAGTGTCTCTGAATTTGCTTATTTAGTCAACCCAGCATAATTCAAATGTCTGGGTCCTGTGCTCCTTAGTCTTCAAAGTGAAATCCATATAGTCCAGCTTCTTGGATTATTTGCTTAACATACAGCTCAAGTAAGTATGGTGAAAAATTATAACTCTGGTGCATGCCTTTCCTAATTTTAAATATTCAGCATCCCCTTGTACTATTCAAAGGTTGTCTCTTGGTCTGTATACAATTTACACATGAGCATAATTAATGTGTTCTAGAACTCCAATTTTTCAACGTTATTTAGTTTATTTTGAAGAACACAGTCAGATGCCTTTATATTGTCTATAAAACAAAGTAAATATATTTCTAGTATGTCCTGCACTCACTCAAGATCCACCAAACACTGAAAATTACATCTCTTTATCTTTGGATATGGTTTGCAATTCTAGCAGCTCACTGAAATCTTTATTGTTATTCTCTTTGAAATATCTGTAGCAAAATTTTACTTGCATGTGATTTTAATGGTCAGTTCAATAATTTTTGCATTCTTTTGGATATTCTTCTTTGCAATGAGCACAAATATAGATCTCATCTATTCTCATGACCACATAACAAATTCCAAATTTCTTGGCATAGACTAGTGTTTCCAGTGCTGCATCAGCTTTTTTCTTAAATACTTCAATAGGGATTCTGGCCTAATTCCTTATTAAGACTGACTAAATATTCAAAAATCTATTCATTTCTTATTGAAAATTGTTAAATATTAAAGCAGCATAGTTTTAGGTTTATATCTACTGCATGCAACTTCTAGGAACATTTGTAATTTCTTAAAACATTCAAAATATACAGTTTCAGTTTAATAAAACTCTTTTGCTTTCAGGTCACTATACTTTAGTGTCCTGAGTGAATCAAAATTTTATAGTAACTATTTAGAAAACTGTATACTTAGCAACATATCTTCTGGGTTGGTTTTGTTTTGAAATTAATTTTGCCCAATATAAATATTGTTAGAAGAAAATTGGAAGTAATAGAAAGCACACCCACAAGAGGAGAGGTGGAACATCTTCTTTTGCTGCATAGCCTGTAAGTTAATGGGGCTAGATGCCTTCTTCAATTTAAATTCTTAAGGGTTTCCCTTCTGGCAGCTTAAAACTGTATAAAAGAAGTGGTTATCAGATGAAAAAATATTTTGGATGAAGAATATAATACCTTACATTAATACAATTAGGGTCACTAAGTTTAGAAAAATCTATATCAGTTTACCACAAATGCATCACCAGTAACTTGTGCCCTTCAAGATTGAACATTGCTTTCTAATGTAAAAGTAGTATTTTGCTTCTTGGCTTCAGAAACACTATGGAGTAAGAGGAACAGAATTAGATTCAGAATGTTGTATTATTGATTCAGTTCATAGACACTCTTGTAGCTACCTGGCTTTCATCCTGCTTAATAATCCCAGAGCATGCTCGTCACGTTTTACACAGCTGTACTGAAGGGATGTAATATCTCTGTTAAGATGAAAGATCCCAGCTCCCATTCCTAACACAAAGGGATTAAGATTGCTATATGTAGCATCACAATTCCTAAAGACTAAGCAAGGAGGCTTACACAGAGGTGAAAGAGGACCTCCAGTGTCTATTCTGCATAGCAACACAATCTCTAGTTTCTGAGACGGTTTGTGCTGGCAGTTCAATTCATACAAAAATTTTCCTAATGAGATTTTTTTGGGGGAGAGGGGTCCTAGTAAAAAGGGAAATTCCTGAAATCCTATTTCAGCACTGAGACCCCTATTTATGTATAAAACTATACATAGGCTTTTTTCAAAGGGCAAATTCAAGTAGAATTGGGGGTCAATGAAAAATTCAGCATGGAAATAAAAGGGTTATTTGAGTATTTCAAAAGCACTGTAGTTTTTAGTTTGATGAATACATATTTTAAGCTGATTAAGTTTTTAAAGTATAAAAATGACATTGATCTCACATTAAAATTTTAATCAGATTCATTTCTAATGAGTCAATGGTTTTGCTGTTTTTATCTCTCTCATAACGAGTTGACCCTGTAGTCAACTGTGACACATGGTAATGTCACAGGAGAACTGCACCCCAAGGCATTTCTTAAAGAAACAAATCACAAGATAATTCTTACAAAGAACCTCTGGATGGATTTGAATCTACAATATTTTGTTTAGCAAATGAGTGCTTTAAATATTTCTATCATTCTGGGACTATTTGATCTAATATATCCAAGTCACTGCTATCATGTTCATTTCGACTCATTGTGTCAGTGCAGAATAGAGGGCTACTCTTTTTTTTAAGGTTGTTGGAGTTTTATTTTTGGTAACAATAATATCAAAAATTATATATATATGTATATATAAGCAACTACAAAGCGAAAGACAAATATCACGATTTTATGTACCACCCACAGTAAATGAACAATCTATGGCAAAAAAGTAAAAATATGGATGAATGGACTTAAGTAGCAATAATCACATAATGAACTATATAATACAGCAACAACTTTCACAGTCTTCTTAAGTAGAACATGGAACATATATAAACATTTGCCATATCCTGGACCTTGAAGCAAATTTCAGAAGATTTTTTTTTTGTCAAGCATGTTTTACTTTGAAAAATTTTGAACATATAGAAAATGTGTAGAACAATATAGGGAATATGTGATGAGTAAGTTTGTTGTGCTAACATGGCCAAAGAAGATAGGTAGGTCTGTTGTGACAACATGGCCAATAAACACAGGCAAGATCAATTGAAGGGCGGAGGTAGAAATGGCTTGGCGTGCCCCACTCTGAGCCCTACCCTTGATCTCTTGTTCTTGGATCGTCAGACCAGCAAGTTGCCTTGTTCATCCTGTGCCTCCATCTCCAAGCGACAGTATGCATGGGATACCTAATCAGTGGGTGGTGTTGCTGTGATTTGAGGTTCGAGCCCTGCTTCGCCCCTTTCCTGGAATATACATCTCTTGAGCTGGGGACTGTTGGACTCTGTCATCTGGCTGACTGTTGGTGACCTGCTTTGCTGTTTGTGCGTGTGGCTGGATAGCCTGAATTGCTCTACAGAGCAGGACTACTCTGAGGCCCTCAAGACTCCAATGACTGCCAGTCTACTAGCTGTCTCATGCAAGTGAGTTGCATCAAGCCATTTGTACTGATTTATAATTAGTTAACTGCTTATCTATTTATTATTTTTTATGAAAAATCATTTTTATTGTGGGCTCAAACATTGTTTTTCACAATAGATAAATAAATATACTATGCCAAGCACTTTCATATGTCCGCTGCTGTTATTGTTCTCCAATCATCAGCCTTTTCCCTTGAGGCCCTGGTATGGGCTTTTCCATCCCTTCCCCACTTCCCCTGCTTTCTCTTCCCCACCAATCCTCAATAAATTGTTACTGTTCTGTCATATATTACACTGCCTGACCTCTCCCCAACCCACTCCTATTATGCCCATCCTTCAAATAGGAGCTTCTGTGTATATACTTGCAGTTGGTTCCGTCGCTCTACCCCACCTTCTCTCCACCCTTCAAGCAGCTCCAATCTAACCACTGGCCCGAAGGGGCTCATCCATCTAA
>PVJH01020410.1:0-40738 GCA_004026705.1 Nesogale talazaci | reverse complement strand
ATTTTCTCTTGATCTCTTTTCTGGGAGCCAGGCTGCAGTCAGGCAGCAGCCCAATATTGCTCTTGCAGATGATGGCAATACCACAGAAGAAGAGCTGAGCAATGAGATGGGGGGGGGGGCGCGCGGGGAGGACCTGGGTCTCTGAAAGACCCTGGGGAGCTGGGCTTCACTGCTAGCCAGGATCTCATTTCTTTAAGCTCTTTAATGAGAGTAATGATTTTCTTAATTAAGTTCTTATATTGTAGGGGTTCATTTCTTTGTTATACCACCTTAACCCTTGTCCTAAGTAATAAAAATGATATACCATGGAGCGTATTAATTATATAAAATTACATCAAAACTCAGTGGCTTACAACAACATTATCTCATAGTTTCCATTGCCCAGGACTTTGGAAACAGTCTAACTGGATGGTCGTCACTCACGGTCACTCATGAGACTGTAGATGTTGATTGCAGTTCCAGGTCTCTGAAAACTTTCCCTAGCTTTAGAAATTCCAACTCCAACATGAATCACTAACCTGGTTATTACAGGACACCCAGTTCTCATCTCTGTTGGGCTAATGGAGTGCCCTCACAAAATGGCAGCTGGTTTCCCTCAGGTGTGTGTGTGTGTGTGTGTGTGTGTGTGTGAGAGAGAGAGAGAGAGAGAGAGAGTTCAGAAATAAATGTAAACAAGTGGTCACAATGAATCTTATGTCCTGATTTTGGAAAACCCACCCCATCATTTTGACCTTATTAATGATATGGGCCAGAGTGAATCAGTGTCAGGAAGGACAGCACAAGGACATGTGTATCAGGAGGAGGGCATCAATTGGGGTCTTCTTAGAAACTTTCTAAAACTCGATGCGCTATCTCCAGGATAAACTTTCATCAAGGTAGGGACTAGTAGGCATAGGACACTAGTAACTCCTTTGGTTTTATGGATGCATATGGTGCATATGTACATATGCACACATGTACATGCATAGGTATAAATGCACTAAAAAGACAGTTAAGGAACTAATTACAGAGATACTCTTAAGTGAGAATTGGAGGTCTAGGAGGTTGAAGTAAAATACCTTGTATAAAATATCAAAAAGTCTAAAGTCAAACTCTGTCATGAGGTCCTTTTTGACTCATGGTGAAGCTTCAAGACAGGTTAGAACTGACCTACAGATCTTTTCAGACTATGTAAGTCTATATGGAAGCAGACAAGCATATAGTCCACCCATAGGTCAGAGAATGGGTTTGCATTGCTAAACTTGGGGTATCAGCTGAGCCCTTCAGCTACTGGACCACCAGCACTCCTTTACCTCTGCTTGATAATTATGAGCACATATATAAATAATTTAATTGAGTTTTTGTGAAAATATACATAGCAAAGGATATTTTGTTCTAATAAATGGTATATGCTCACAGTGATATTGTTTATAATTTTTCAAGTCGCATATCCATTCATGTTTTCATCTGTAAATGATTCCACTACCATTAATGTAAAGTCACTACCCCCTAAGCTTCTCATTTCCCCTATTGGAATGTTGTTGTCTATTTCATCCTTTAGAGATACCCAGTCGACAAAGCACAATGCTCAGCGAGGTCAACCTTTTCTAATTAGGCTAAACTGTTGTTGGCGTTCATGCACATATTTATTTTTAGCTAATGAACGTGTATATTGTTTTTGTTAAATGCTAAGCAAAATTTTAAAAGCCCTAAGATCTAAAACAAATAAAAACACAAAACAATCATGTGTCCAAACTTGAGTTCAATATGCAGTAATCTCTAAAACAGCAAGCTAGCAGTAAGAGTTGAGGCTCCTGCTTTTTTCCCTCAGACTAGTAACAAGATTAAAGCAACCCATTTCCTATGAAAAACTGTTTTCAGAGTTAGTCCAAAGGGTGAAGGAGCCACAGGATCTTCAGTCTCCATGATCACATTAGAAGGTCCTGAATAGATAGAGAAATGAGGAATAAAAATCAGAACCATTAAAAAGCATCTGGCATAATGATCATGAAATACTTGCAGGACCCCCAGGATTATTACTGGTGGTCACCCTCCCCCTCAGGTCTGGCACCGAATGCACTCTTGTGGCTCACTTTTCAGACAAATAATAGGTCTAAAAGGTAAATGCTAACTCCAGGGAGGAATTTACACTGTAGAATTATCAACCATTGAAGTGAAAGGGGACCTTATTTGTCAAGGTTAAAGTTCACAGGGCAGGAGAGGTTAGGAAAAGAGGAGTGAAAAACAGGGGCACAGAAAGGAAGTTGGGAAAAGGATATATTATGGGGATGTCAATCAGTGGCATGAAACATATGTATGAAGTCAAACACACACACACAGAGAACTATGACAATTGTATGACATTTCAGGTGATGACAAGACTGTTCTAATATGATGATGGGCCAAAAGTCATGGTACACTCATCAATGTAGAGATGATGACATACATCATTAGGAAAGATGTGTTTATCTATTTGAAAACATGAGTATTTGTTAATAGTATGTTGATTGAATTTCCATGCATTATTTTATTTAATCCCCCAAACATTCTTTTACCATTATTATCCTCATCCCGCAGATGAGAAAATAGGTACTGAGAAAGTCCAAACAACTGACTCAAGATCAGATCTAGTAAGGAGAGTGGAGATTGAAGCTACTATCTTCAGTACAATGTATTTTCTCTCAAAGACCCAGGACACAATATCTTATCACTGTGAATGAGGGGAAGGATGGGGTGGAGACCCAAAGTCCACCTGTGGAAAATTGGGCATCTCCTTACATAATGGTCATAAGGAAGAGAAGAGCCAGTTAGTGTGCGGTATCGCACCAATGAAACATAGAGCTTTCCTCTGGTTCTTTAATGCTTCCTCTCCATTGTCATCACCCGAATTCTACCTTACAAATCTGGCTAGACCAAAGCATGGAAATTGGTAGCATGTACACTGGTACAGATAAGAGCTTGCAACACAGAGAATCCAGGACAGATAAATGATACCAGAAGGTTAGGTTGAAGGAGGTGGGGGGAGAAAGGGGTAACTGATCACAACGATCAAAATATTACCCCCACCCCAGGGGGATGGACAACAGAAAAGTGAAGGGAAGGTCAGTGTAAGGCACGAAAAACAAATTTATAAGTTATCAAGGGAGGGAAAAAATGAGCTGATACCAAGAGCTCAAGTAAAAAGAAAATGCTTTGAAAGTGATGATGACCACATGTACAAATGTGCTTGGCACAATGTACGAACCCCCAATAAAATGATTTATTTTGAACAAAAAAATTGAACAAAACAAAGCAATGTATTGCCTTTTAATTTTAGTAAAACGAAAGTGAGAGGCAGACTTTACACAGAAATCATGGATCCATATCTGGTCCACAGTAATTTTTTGACCTGTATCATATTTCTAAAATATGAACAACAATAATAAAAATGAGGAGGTTTCACATACCCATCCAAATACTTTTGTGACACTTCAGAACAACAGGCAAGATTGTGTCCTGGGCATTGATAGTTCACATCCACTGGTCCTCTTACACAAACAGAGGCCTGAACCCTGTGTATGCAACCCTGGAGGAATTGTGTTATAGATTGACTGTGTCCCCAGGAAACTCATGTTAAGTCCCAACTCCTGACACCTGTGAATTGGAATGAGGGCCTTTGCAAATGTTATTAGTCAATCTGAGGAGTATGAAGGGTGGTCATCCAAGGGGGATGCTGAAAAAGAAGAAACACAGAGAGTGACATAGCAGAAAGGTGACCTTGTGAAGATGGAGACAGAATTGGGTCTAGAAGCCCAAGGCCAAAGATCTGCAGCAGACAGTAGACGCTAGGAGAGAAGGTGGAACAGCAGCTCCCACAGAGCTCTCAGGAGGAATCAGCATAATAGATGCTGGTTTTAGTTTTCTATCCCTTAGAACTGTGAAAAATACATAACGGTTTCTATACATGGAAAAAGAAAGGAAAAGCAGTTTTCCAAAGAGACAGTTTACTTAAAAGTTACATCTTTGCTACAACGCACAAATAACTAGAAGTTTAAATAAAGAAGTGCAGGAAAATGGCAGTGTCATCAATAGCAAATGTGTTCAGTGGGCAGAAATCACAAGGAAGGATAATGAATCCCATATTTCATATCAAGAAGAACAACTTTCTATTATGTCACCCGAAGCATTTAAATTGCTCCTAATTGATAGGGTTTGCATGTGGAAACAGAGCAGCCCCATGACAGAGCACAGAGAGACTTGTAAACAGTAAACACATTCTTCTTTGGGAAGTTTTACTGAGGGTTTTATCTGAGAATGTGTTCTTCAAAAGGAAAGGCGTTTTGTAACTAGCTAAAATAGTTACCTAATATTTCTAATTTTATGTTTAGGATGCCAGGATTGGAGGGTTGGGTTGGATTTTGGCCTGTACTAGGGAAATGCTAAAATAGCATCTCTACCCCCTTCATTTATGACTATTTAATCATGTCACACAAGCCAGTGTTTCTCAGATGGTCTAAGTCAGACAAACTTTTAAAAATGGTTCATTGCATATGTGGCTCATTATAAGAGTTAGACCATATCAAATACAGTCTGTTCCGTGTGTGTGTGTGTGTGTGTGTGTGTGTTTGTGTTTGTGAGGTTTGGGTGAAAATTAACAGAGAAAATTATCCCCCCCCCAAACAACTTTCCATTTTCTTAAAACTTCTTCCTAATAAGTTACTGTGGATGCCCTGTGTCTTTTGACAAAATTTATTGTTATTAATCTTTTGGGATCTCAAGAAATTGTCATCCTGAGTGTCTGAGCTGACTGCTGTGCCTTGAATTTAATGAGCAGAGGTGACCGCTCTTGAAAATGACTCTTTCTTTGAAGATACCTGTGGCAGTCACCTAATGGGGTGTCAATTTGAGGATTAAGAGTGTAGTGGTGGAGTCTAACCTGTCAACCTCGAGATAACCTCTGTGTGGACATGCTTTCTCATAAGAATTTTGGGAACTCCAGTGGTTTTCCCCCTTGGAGGTGAGAGACTCACTACTCAGCCCTTTGGAGACACTCTCCTTACAAGACATAAGGCTGACTCCTTGTGAGAAATCCCGGAGGAGAAGTACATTGACCTACCCTGATGGAACCAGACCTCTAAAGCTGGAAGAGTCACTTGGAGATAGATGCCTGTCAGCACTGAGATGGTTACAACACCACTGGATCCAAAGGCATTCTACCCATCTGATTTGAGATTCTCTTGCATTTGGTGTCATTGCATGTGCTTTGTGAGTCTGAAGAAGACTTTATGGACTGGTGTCAGACATATGGGCTAATATCAGACTTAGGACCTTGGACTGGACTGGGTTGGGAGGTTTTCCTTGATGTTCAATTGCTCTTATATGTTGACTTATCCCTTCTATGTATATGCACGTTTATGGATTTTGTTTCTCTAGTCTACCCAGACTAACACAATACCCTAAGACCAAGAAAAGGGCATTTCTGGAAGAACTTCTCTGCAGCCATCTGCTGCTTGCAGAGATTTGTTTAAATGTGTTTGCTTTTTAATTTGTTTCTGATAGCATTTTTATTTTAATAGTTTTGTTGGCATATACTTCACATATCATACAAGTTAATCATTCATTCATATTAAGAGCAAATTCTTTTTCTATCCAACGATATATACATTTTTGTTTGTTTGTTTCATGACATTGGCTACATCCCTCCACACTGTTCCCACCTCTTCCTTGTGCTTCCTGTTTCTATTTGTCCTTCTGTCTGACCCCTTCCTAAGGAATCCTGGGAGTGCAATATTTAAATATTGAGTTGCAAACTTCATGGTTAGCAGTTCCAAACCACTAGCAGCAATTCCAGAGGAAGACTGGGTTTTAATCTCAGTTCTAATCCCATCAAAAATTACAGTCTCAACTCTACCCTCCACATCCGGATGGACTGGAGAAGGTACACTAGTGGAGACGGGAGCTGGAGATATGGGGAAATCAGGATGGATGAGCACCTTTGGGCCGGTGGTTAGATTGAACTACTGGATGGGTGGAGAGAAGGTGGGGTAGAGACGGAACCAACTGCAAGGATATACATATGACCTGTCTGGAGGACGGGCATCGGGGGAGTGGGCTGAGGGAGGTGTCAGGCAGGGTAAGATACGACAGAACAATAATAACTTATAGAGTATTGAGGGTTGATGGGGGAGGGAGAACGGGGGGGGGGGGTTGGAGGAGCCGATACCTGGGGCTCAGGAGAAAGGACGGATGTTTGGAGAATGGTGACGGCAGAAGACGTGCGAGGGTGCTGGCCACAGTATGTTTATTTATGTATTGGAAAAATGATGTATGAACCCTTAGTAAAATGATTTTTAATTAAAAAAAGATTTTAATATTATGGCCTGATGGCATAGTGGTTATGTGTTGTTGGACTGCTAACCACAGATCAGCAGTTAAAAACCACAAGCTGGTCAGAGAAAGTTAAGGCTATCTACTCCTGTAAAGAATTACTGTCTCAGTGGCCAGTGGAAGATATGAAAATGATAGTAATTCATCATTCATTAAGGCTTTGTGATGATGGGAGAGTAAGGGAGGGAGGGAAAAATGAGGAGCTGATACCAAGGGCTCAAGTATAAAGGAAATGTTTTGAAAAGGATGATGGCCACATATGTACAAATGTGCTTGACACATGGATGTATAGATTGATATAAGAACTGTAAGAACTCCCAATAAAATAATTTTTATAAAAGTTACACTCTCAGAAACCCACCCACGGGTTGCTGTGAGGCAGCATTGACAGGTTGGCAGTGAGAGTGTGAGCTTGGCCCTTTCCTGTCTTCGGAACTTGTTCGGGGGAAATGCTGCTTTCATGTGGCTGAATGGACTGAGGAGTAGATTCCTTTCTGGTGTCAAGGTTCATGTAACAGAGCTGTGTGAGCCCCAGGGATGGGTTCAGATCCAGGCTTGAAGTGTGTATAAGACCCACAGTTTTAAATAAGCTCACTGGATATATGATTGGATGTTAAAGCAATATCAAATTTTTATACAAATTTCAATTCTCACACAAGCAGTAGCTAAGAGATCAGATGACACGGTGTGTTGGGTCTATCTGCTACACAAGAACTCTTTAGAGTGTTCTATAGAGACTAAAGTATCCCTGACTCTAACGATGGCATTTTCAATTACCGTGTATGCACGTGAAAGTTGGATATTGAATCAGGAAGACTAGAGAAGAGTGCATGCATCTGCATGATGGTGCTGGTGAAGAACAGCGACAGTACCACAGGCTGCCAAAAGAGCAACAGAAATCTGTCTTGGTAGAAGTACAGCCAGAGTGCTGCTTAGAAACAGGGATGGCAGGAGTCCCCCTGGTCAAGTAAGTTTAATAGGAATAAAGTTAAACAGAATTAGAATTTTTGTCTCTATTGCATTTTTAAAGAGATTTGATATCATCAGTAAAATGTGTTGCTGCTCATTCAGACTTGAGATAGCCCCAGTAGGTAGCAGCAGAACTGTGCACTGCAGGGTTTCCGAAGGCTAATATCTGGTCAGAAACTCACCAGACCTTTTGTCAGAGGCACTTATGGCTTGAGTTAAATGTCCCAAGTTTTGGTTAGAAGCTGAGAGCCTTAATTCTTTGCATCAGGATTCAAGAGTAGCAGAGCCTTGATCGTGCCATCAGGTGAGTGTTGGACTGCTAACCACAAGGTTAGCCGCTTACATCCACCAGCTTCTGTGAGAGAAAAAGGGGAAAGTGTCCCCTCCCATTAGCTGGGGATCAGGTACAGGCATTGAAGATCTAGAACAAAACCATACCCAGTGAATGCCCATCTGTAGACAATTGCACATCCCCTCACAGAGAGGTCACAGGGAAGAGATGAGCCAGTCATGGTGCAGTATTGCATCGATGAAAAACACAACTTTCCTCTAGTTCTTTTGTGCTTCCTTCCCCCCACTATCATGACCTCAATTCTACCTTACAAATCGGATTAGATCAGAACAAGCACACTGCTACAGATAAGAGCCCTCAACACAGAGACTCCAGGTAGATAAACCCCACAGGGTCAACAAGGAGAGAAGAGATGCCAGAAGGATTAGGGGAGGGTGAGGGGAGAAAGGGGGAATGGATCACAAGTATCAACCTATAGCCCCCACTCAGGGGGATGGACAATGGAAAAGTGGATGAAGGGTAATGGAGGGTGATATAAGATATGAAAATAATAATAATCTACAACTTATCAAGAGTTCATAAGGAAGTGTGAATGGGGGAGGGAAGGGGAAGAAATGGGGAGCTGATATCAGGGGCTCAGGTAAAAAGAGAATGCTTTGAAAAGGATGATGGAGGCATATGTTCAAATGTGCTTGACACACTGGATGAATGTATGGATTGTGATAAGAAATGTAAGAACCCCCAATAAAAGTATTTAATTAAAAATACTTATAGACTCAAAAATCCTAGGTAGGGTTTCTGAGTTGGAATCCATTCAGTGACCTTAATTTTTATTTCTTTTATTTATTCATTAAATACTTTTTGCTGGAAGATGTGTTGAAAACACTCACTTGATTGTCACAATAATTCTGAAGTAGAGGAGTATGTTTCTCTGTATTTAAGGGCCTGAAAGGAGACACAGAATGAGTAAAAGACAGTTCAGAATCTGTGGGCAGTAAACAAACCAAGATTCAAAGACAGGAATTTGGCTTTCAGCGTCTGAGGTCTTCATCAGTGTGATATCCTTGAGTTCAAGGAGTGCCGGGGTCTCAGAGGTCTCCGTTCTGCCCGGGAGCAGGGGCGCAGACTGAGCGTTTGTGGGGGAGTGATGACCAACCATCATGGGGCACACATCGTCCTGTTTATAGCTTCTCAGCTTTTAGGCCAGTTAGAATTCCTGGGAAGGCAAACCAAAGTGATTACCAGTGACTTCTCGTGGGTGCCAAAATGTTCAAAGAAATGAACAAATTATTTTTGTAATGAAATATTTCCCCCCTTGGAACCAACTTTTCTTTCTTCCGCAGGGTTTGAGATTTGCACAGGGAAGCACACATAAGTTAGTGACAAATACAGTCTGACAAAAGTATGAGAAGAAACTATACACCATGATGTCCCCTGAAAAGAAAACCCCCCCCAATAATTCAGCAAATGGAAGCAGGATCTAAACAAATGAGTCCTGAGAATAGAGAACATCAGATACCCAGGAAGAGATGGCATGGTTGTAAGTCAGTCCAAGTTGTGCAGAAAGGGGAGCTTGTTTACAAACAGACAGACAAACCTGAAGATCACCAAAGAATTAGGGAGTGTGTGACAGGACATGAGGGGTGCGGGTAAAATTAAGGGAGAAACAGCTGACTACAAGTATTTCAAAACCCACTGAGGTAGGAAGGGGGAGGGGGTAACTGCAGAGAAACATGACACGAGTATGCCTCTTCTGGGAGGAGGCCAGATCTGGTTTATGGCTCTCAGATGATGATCTAACTTCTTATTTCCCTGGGAATGTACTCAGAATCAGGAAACAATGGTGTCATATGCCCATCATCTCACCTAGCCCCCACCTACATCTGTAGCTATTGGTTTCCTTTCCTTTCAGGTGCCTGGAATAAATCTTCTCCTACCTGTTCCCTCTCTGTGTGCACTGCATGTCATCCTTTCTCCCTCATTCCAGAAGTTTCCATTTGCAATCTCTCTCTGGCCCTGGTGTGCCATCACTCTTTCCACAGGGTCATACTAATCAATTTACACACATGGATATGGTCTTTCCTCCTCTAAGTGCTTTCCCTGGACTCTATTTATTCCTCCTGCACAGCTCCATTTTGTCCTTCATCTTTAGAGCAAAACATTGAAGAATTTTTCAGTTCCATTTCTCCACTTCTTTACCTCCCATCTATCTTGAAAGCACTCCAAATCAGGCTTTTATTCAGCTCATTCCACCACATCTTTCTTGTCAACTGGGCAATGGCTCTGTCTTGCCAAATCTAATGACTACTTCTCTGTCCTCATTGTGCTTGACCTCTCAGCTGCGGTGACATGCGTAATCACTTCTTTGAAACCCTTGTCTGGGCTTCTAGGACACCCGACTCACCTGGCTCCCCTTCTACTTCACTGACTGCTGATTTTCCATCTTCCTGAGAAGGTTTCTCTTCATTATGACCTCTAAATGTTAGTAGTCAGTCCTGGGGAACTCTTCTCAATCTATACTTGTTCTCTTAAAAATCTTTCCCGGTCTTTGGCTTTAATACCACCTGCAATTGTTGCCAAGGAACTGTGGTGGTATCTTAGATTATGCAATGGGCTGCTAAACACAAGGTCAGTGGTTCGAACCTACCAATCACTCCCCAGGAGAAAGATGAGTCTTTCTGCTCATGGAGGGATTTACAGTCTCAGAAACTCTAAGGAGTAGCTCTGCCCTAGCCTGTAGGGTTCCTGTAAGTCGCTGCTGAATCTATGGCACTGATAAATGTTGCTTCCTAATTTGGATCTCCAGCCCTCACTGTTTACTTGAACTCAGGCAAAGAACTGCTTTCATGATATCGCCCTTTGGTGGACTAATAGATATAGTTGTGCATTAAAAATACACCTTTCCCTCTCTAGAAATCCTAATACTGATGGGTAAAAATCCTATTTGGAAATGAGGTTTTCTCTGATAATAGATCATAGCAGAGGAGTTTGAAATTGAATCATGTTTGAGTTACAACGAGTAGAATAGACACAGAGATAGGCACCTATGGGGAAGAAAGATGGCAGGAAAGGACCGTCTACAAGTCAAGGAAGCAAGATCGCCTGGGACTACTTCTATGGGACAAATCGACATGGCTGAGGCCTTGATTTAGACTTTTAATTTCCAGGACTGTGAGAAAATAAATTTCCCTTCTTTAAAGTCACCATTTTGGGGATTTGTTTTGCAGCAGTGCCAAGAAACTAAGATAGATACCTTGCAAATATATTCCATCTGAAACTCTGATTTCTCCTTGTTTCCTGTCTCCTAACCTGCTTCACGATTCATGATTCCTGAGGCATGATGAAATCTATTTGCTTATCCAAGCAACTTCTTGGAGATCAGTATCTGTAGTTTGAGTGTCTAGGAGGAGTGAGAGGTGAGAGTTCTGAATCATTACGACCTTTCAGAATTGTCCCAGGTTGCGCTAAATTGGCAGGCCTTTAGCCTTTTGAACTGGTTCTTCCCATGCCTGTTATGATCAGCTGGCAGAACAGATCTGGGTTTGTAAACTGTGGACGTTCTACTCTAGAACAATAGCTAGAATAGAAAAGATGCACCTTGACCCCCTGGTAGGCACCTGATTCCACTTTGAAGAAAACAAAACTAGCAAGAGTACTGTAAATCTCTTGATCTTCAGGTATAGCATCCATGATGTCCCAATCAAAGAAGACAACAACAATACTGTTTTGACTGTTCGTGCACTCCTACTAGTCCTGGCAAAAATCACATCTCCCCTACTTGAAAAGACTCACGAAACCTATTTTGAGTCACTCGTTCCACTCAACCCATATATTTTTTCCTGCTGTGTCTATTGTTCCACTATTCCTACATTTTACATCTTTTGGTCCATTCCAGTTTCACGGAATCAGTCATGAGTGAACTGGTCTGAATTGGTTTGAAGTCCTGCCTTATACCCCTAGACATTGAACGCAGGCTGCTTGGGAAAGATATGCTTGGCAACTCTCTGCAGGTGAGACAATTCAAGGAGGAGGCCATTTCCGCAGCAGTCTCTGTGTCATCACTAGAACCATCTAGGGTCACCTGACAATATTCTACAGCCTGTCTTTTGTGTCATAATTGTTCAACATGTAATCTTTTGGGAATCTATGGGTTCTACCTTTGGGGGCTATTTTTCTCCCAAGATACGTTATACTCATATCATATGAGTATACACGTATCAGGAAAACACAGTTTTCCTCACACATTCTGCAAGGATTATGTTTGTGAGCTTCCTAATAACTCTAGATAGTCTATTTCATTCTTAAGAAATCCATAAAAAGACCCATGAATGACAATGAACCTTTGCACTCATAAATCCGACCTCCAGAAATACTCTGTATAAAAACAAACCCACCCAAACCCACCTATTCTGATTGAGCTGATACTGACTCAGTATCCCAAATGGTACAGAGTGGAACTGCCCCAATGGATTTCCAAAGCTGTAATTTTTCCAGAAGCAAACTATCTCATCTTTCTTCCGTGGCATGGTTTGTAAGTTTAAACTACCAACTTTTTTGGTTAGCAGAGAAAACTTTTAATCACTCTACCACCAGGGTCCTTTCTATCAAAACAAACAATTTGTAAAAAACTGATTCTGTAAGGGAGCTAATGCAAATCCTATAAACTAGAATTGACTTAGAATCTTTCAGAATATATTTTCCCTGAATTATACTTGGTTCAAAAGAAGGTAATTGAAAAACTTTGTATGGACTTGTTTACATGGTGATTCATTCTTTTCTGAATTGTCAATCTGGGGACAAATATCTTGCCTATATTCAGCAACATAGGCTCATCAAACTCATATGAAAACCAGGATAGATATATCTGTCAGTGATAGTGGTTCAGGAAAGACAGTTTATGCATGAATGTCAATTCCTTGCATGTTCAAACAACAAAACTTCCATCTTCAGAATAAAACATCTTGAAAAAAAATCTTGCATTCCCTGTTTCACCTTTATTTCACTTTCCATATAGACTTCTCTTGAAAACACAAGCAACTCATGGAACAAGTGACAGGCCCTTAATTCAAAGCATAGGCTTCAGTATTCCATAACATATGGGTCCTAGAAACCAATTTCATATCTTATAACCTGCTTTTAGAAAATTCACCCTGCCCTCCTCTCTTCTGGAAGAGGTTTCTTCATTTAGGACATCAGGCTGTCTTCTCAAATCAAGAAATAATAATGAGAGTGCCTCGGGGTAGGCTCACCATTAGCAGTTTGAGGTCCACACACAGGGCTTTCATATTTCATGAAATTTATGGATATTTCTGTCACCCCCACTTTGTCAAGAGCTCAGAAATGGAGAATTGGAAAGCTCAGAAGTGAACATGTAGACATGTTCTAAGTTCAACTGATTAAATACTTTTGTCATTCTCTACATTTTAAAGTTTTCTATCTAAACATATATTATTTTCTATTTTCCCCTCCAACCCCACTCTGCTTCTCATTATTAAACTCTTAAAAAGTAGCATCATAAAAATGAGCAGGTAAGAGGGCTTCCTTCCCTTTATTCCATGATCTACTCCATTAGACTGACAAGCCTGCATGAAAGAGTACTATCATATGGAATGACTGGACAAAACAAGGCACAGCCTTCTTTCCATGTGACTTGTTTTCTTCATGAAGTTCTTTCCCCCAAATTTATTGGCTTAAAAATTTCAAAATGGTGGTCATTATTATGGGTAGATTTAAGTGCCTTACCTAAATGATCTCCTTGTGAGGTGAGTATAGTTACCAAGTCCCGTTTATACAGGCAAGAAAATTGAGCCTGAAAGAAGTTAAGGAACATCCCCATAGACAAAGTTATTTAAGGAAAAGGCTTGGCCTATGTGCTCATAATCCCTTTCATGTTGTCAGAGATCAGAGGTGAACTGCACCCAGTAGATTTTCTATTCCAGCTGCATCATCTTCAGGACAACAAAATGAATACCTAGAGAGGTAGGGTGACTCAGCTGAGGTTACACAATAGCTGACCTAGGATCGTAGATAGCATGGACTCTTCTCATTTCAGGCTGTTGTTCCAGAGGCCATGTGATGCTGCCTCCAACATGATGAGGATTTGGGGAAATAAGAAACTCATTACTCAACTGTCTTTTGACCCAAGAAACCTGACTTGAAGTTGTAGTCAAGCTCTGTTCCGGTAGTGATACTTAGCAAAGAGCAAAAAGCCATGCATTCTCACAGTACCTTGCCAGCTTTGGTTAGGTCGCCCTCATTATACTCAGTTGGCAAGCGTTAGGGCTGGTGTCTAAATGTGTCCAAATGTGTGCACTCTCAAGTAAGACTTCAAAAGTCTATCTCTTTTGATCACCTCAACCTTCAGGACTTTGCTCTAACTTTATCACATTTTTGTTAAAAAGCAAGATATCTTTAAGATGCATACAGCAGCTTAATATCAGTTTTTCAAGAATTTATGAGTATAAAACATGCTATTCTTCTAAACTTCAATTCATTTCATTTCTTTGTCTCCTCTCTTTCTCTCCTTTAATGCTTGTGTATATGTCTACCTATATTTTGATAAAATTATATTTTTATTCTTACAATGGCCAGATATGAAGACGAATACCTACACAAACCCAAGCATGATAAAGGGACTGCTTGTCTCATAGAGCTAAGAGTAGGTTTCTCTACTTTGATGCAACAATGATTTTGTTTGTTTTTTGACAAAAATATTTATTATACATGAGGAAGAATTTTGGAGCTATTTTTCAGCTTAACTGCTGAGCTGAGGATGTGATGGAATTAGCTGGAAAACTGACTCTGTGCAGTGGTGGTGCAGGAGAGGCAACTTCACAAGGTTTCACCATAAGTTTTGATCTACAAATCTTCCACAATGTGCCTTGCTGGAATTTCAATTCCGATTTGCTATAGCATTAATGTGAACTATTTTTATGGAAAACAAATGATTGGGTTGAAGAATAATTTTCCACCTTTTCTAGTGGCATTTGACAGAACTATTCAAAGCCATGTGATCAATGAATTATTTATAAACTATAGTACTAATGTCTGGTAACAATGCTATTGTTAAGGGTCTGTCAGCCTTTCCAATACATCTTAGTCTTTTTTTTTTCTTTCTTTCTCTTTCCCTCCCTGAGCATGGATCATTTGCCCATTTTAAATTCTAACAAGTGGAAAGTTGGTGGAGAGAATGACATTTTATAACAAAAATAACCAATGGCTCAGTAGACAGCAAAGAAAATTGCCCTCTCCCTAGTCACATTTAAATCCCTAGGCACACGAGGTTTGGAAGCAAGGGAGCTGGAAGCGGCATATATTTTCTTAAAATAAAACCAGGATGGTTTATTTCCAAGGAGAATGACACAGTATGTTTTTATATAAGACTCATGGCACAATGAATATACAATAGAAGCTCTGGACAAGCTAATGATTTCATTAGCAAACTCCACATAGCTCTTTCCACATGTATTCATGTGAGAGCTATTGGCCCTGGGCAGTGTCAGATTGACTGCTCACGTTTTCCCAAAGCGTTTTCCAGCATTCTACTTTGTGACCACTGTGGCAGTCACATGCTTATGCTAATTTCATGATTGAGATGTAGGGGTGGAATCTAGCCTATTAATCTGGAGGTAGCCATTGAGTAGCCAATGAGGCCCACCTTCCCAGTTGTTGGGAGTTAGTCTCAGAGACAATGAACTATGGGCAAGACAAGATAGCAGCATCCGAGGAGGAGAAGCCAGAGGAGAAGCCACATGGCCTTACCCTGGTGGAACCAGACCTTTGAAGTTAGAGAAGCCATGTGGAGACCCCTGCCAGTGCTGAGTTGCTTCTACCACCACTGGATGCTATTGATGGACCTTGAGCCCTGGAAGTGAGGAGCCATGAGGGGACCCCTGCCAGCACCGGGACTCTTCACCCACTGGCCTGTGACTTCGTGAGTTGGAGGGAGACATTATAGACTGGTATCAGACATATGAGCTAATATTGGACTTGTGACTTTGTACTGGGCTGGGTTGGGATGCTTTCTCAATGTCATATTTGTCCTATATATAAACTGTACCCTTATATCCATATGCAAGTCTATGTATTTGTTTCTCTTGTCTACCTGGACTAACTCAACCACATTGAAGTGTCCAGTGTTAGCATAGGGCATATGTGGCACTTAGGGAATGATAGATCTCACTAATTAATTACACTCTTTATGTGTGCATGTGACTTGGCCTAAAACATTTGCTGCTTATCTATGTACTGGTATTTTTTGAAAATGAATCTCAATGCCTCTATTTTACAGAAAGGGAACACAGTTACTATAAGTGGTATACCTAGAATGGAAACCTGAATGTCAAACGTCCTGCCCTCAGGTTGATTTCCACTCATAGCATCCTGTCTCACAGAGTCCACCTGCTTCTTAGTATTTCGGAGGCTGCAGTTATACATGAGTGCAGGCAGCCTCATCACGCTCCCATGGGAGAAGTTTGAGTCACTGACCTGACTGCTAGCAAACCAGTGATTACTGTCCTGTGCCCACAGGGTTCCTCACTCAGAAATCGTCAGATGAAACAGACTGCCAGTGAGGCCATGTGAACTCGTGGTAGCCCTATTAATGGAAACCATGACAACCGACAGCCTTATAATTCTCCCAAGAATCAACCGAGGGGGGAGGGTTGAACTTCCAGTACTAGAACAGGACGTGGGATCTCAATCCTATAGCCAACCAGTTTAAAAATGGTCCCAGGCACTGTGGGGATAGTTGAAAAAGAACAAGATACGGCATGAGGTCCCAGTGGACTCACTAAATACCACTAAGTAAAAAAGCCAGAACTGCCAAATTTTGAACTTGTCTGTGGTAGTTACAGAATATGTTGTCAATCTGAGACTTCGGAGTGAAGGGGTGAAGTTAGCCTGTCAGTCAGGTCAGAGTTTGATGACCTCATTTGGAACTGCTAAGGAGCTAAATAGCTCTTTGGAGGCAGGACACTCACAGAGTCCCCATGAGACTTCACTGACAACGAGCCTGATGAACTGCACTGATGCCGTCAGAACTCTGGGAGCTGCAGAAGCCACAGGGAGGTCCCTGCCAGTGCTGAGATGCTTACACTGCCACTGCATCCACAAGACTCTGCACTCACTGGCCTCTGTTCTTCCTGCATTTGGCATATTGCCTGGCTGCATGTGTCTAAAGGGGACTCTATGGACTAATATTGGACATATGGGCTAATTAATATTGAACTTATGGACTTGATCTGGACCGGGCTGGGATGTTTTCTTAATGTAAAAGCTCTTTCCTGGGCTGAACCCCAGTGGCATAAGTGGTTGCCAGCAGCAGTTCTCAGGAGCAGCACTGGGTAGCTCCCACAACCACCAGAGGGCAGTGATGTTTCCCCCCAAAAAACCCCAAAAAGCAAAAACAAAACCAAACAAAAAAAAGATCTTTCCTATACTCATATGAGTGTCTATGAATTTGTTTCTCTAGGCAACCTGGACTAATACAAGTGTAAGGGGGAAAACTCTCAGAGTTGGAAAACTCAAGTTATTTTACATTGAAATATCGGTTAGAGGTGGAAAACTTGTGCAATCTGGAAAAATTAGGCAGTTCCATTAAGCTTCACGTACCACAGCTTTCATTGTATGTATATTTGTATTGTTATTATTACTATTATTTACAAATACCTTTCTTTTATACCACCACTTATCAGTGTGTCATAATGTGGTGGCTGGTCTATTACTGTGGTGCTGGAAACTATGTCTTTGGTATTTCAAACACCAGCAAGATCACCTAAAATGAACATATTTCCGTAGAGCTTTCAGACTAAGAACAAACTACTACTAAGAAATAATTGGCCCCCTATGTGTAAAGAAAATCTTATGGATAACATGGAAACGTTGCCAGATAGTGAAAGCCTCATGAACAGGAAGTAGAACATTGTCAGAGGAAGTGCCAGAAAGTGAGCCCCTCAGGCCAGAAAGGCAGTCAAATTATGACTGGGGAAGAGCCGCTTTCCCAATGTGGGGTGGACGACTGTGACGTAGACAAAGCAAAGCCTGTAAAAGTGATGCTCAGGGGACCTTCATCTACGGGTGAGGCCTAACCGCAAATGAGAATAGACAGCTGCAGACATCCAAAATTGGAACTTGGAAGGTACCAAGTGTGAATCTAGGAAAATTAAAATGAAATGCATCCATTAAAATCAGCATTCTAGGTGTTTGTGAGCTGAAATGGATTGAAATTGACTACTTTGAATTAAAGCAAAAGCAAAATGTTTACTATGTCAAGAACGACAGATTCAAGAGGAATGGCATATCACTAAAAATGTTTTTTCAGAATCTATCTTGGCTGGTATACAATGCCGTCTGTGACAGGATACGGTCTAGCCCCATACAAAGAAATTTAATCAATGTGACTCTTATTCATATTTATGCACCAGTCACTAAAATGTTAATTGCCATTGAGTCAGGGCTGATATAGTGACACTAAAGGACAGGATGGAATTGTCACTGGGAGTTTCCAAGGCTATAACCCTTTACAAGAGTAGAAAGAACCATCATTCTCTTTTGGAGTGGCTGGTAGTCTTGAACCTTGGTCTTGCTGACCTTATTATTAGCAGCCTAATGTGTAATCAATCACTACTCTATGAAGAGTCCCCTTACTAAAGTGAATGATGAAGAAATTGAAAACTTTCACCCATGTGTTCAGTCTGTAATTAATCAAACACGAGCTCAAGATATGTTCATGATTATTGATGATTGGGATGCAAAAGTGAGAAAAAAGAGGAAGGAACAGTGGCTGGAATATATGGCCTTGGTGACAGAAATTAAGCTGGAGATGGCATGATAGAGTTTTGCAAGACCAATTACTTGTTCATAGCAAATACCTTTTCAACAACCCAAATGGTGACTATTCACATGGGCTTCTCCAGATGGAATATACAGAAATCTAATTGACAACATCTGTGGGAAGGGAAACTAAAGAAGCTCAATATCAGTACCTAAATGAGGCTGCGGCTGACTTTGCTCTTATGCAAGTTCAGGTTAGAGCTGAAGAAAATTTAGACATATATATCAGAGCCAATATACAACCTTTAGACTGTCTCATCTGAATTTTGAGAACATCTCAAACAGATTTTTGAACAGATGCTTTGAACACAAAGGAGAAAAGATCTGAATAGCTGTGGGAGGACATCAAGAACATACCTGAAAAAAGAAAAATATCCTTAAGAGGACAGAAGAGATCAAATTGGACATCAGAAGAGACTGTGAAACTTGCTCTTACTCCTAGAATAGGTAAGGCAAATAGAAGAAATGATGAACTAAAAGAGCTGACCAGAAAAACTTTAAAGGGCAGCTCAAGAAGACAAAGACAATTATAAATGAAAAACTAGAAGACCTAAACTTAAAAAACCAAAAAGGAAGAACAAACTCAGCATATCTTAAACTGAGAGAACTTAGAAAAAAAATTGAAGCCTTGCATTGTAATATTGAAAGTTTCTATGAGCAAAATATTGAATGATTCAGGAAACACCAAAGATGATGGAAAGAATACTAAATGACTTTTTATACTAAGAAGAGCCATTTGACTATGAATCATTTCAAAAACTAGCATATGATCAAGAACCAATGGTACTGAAGGAATAAGTCCAACTTGCACTGAAAGAATTAGCTAAAAATAAGGATCCAGGAATTGATGGAACACCAATTGAAATATTTCAACAAGCTGATGAGGCCCAGGAAGCACTCATACATGCTAGGAAATTTGGAAGAGGCCTACTTGGAAAATGGACTACAAGAGATTCATATCTGTATCTATTTAAAATAAAGGTGGTCCAGCAGAAGGCACAAAGTATAGAACAATATCACTGATAGGACATCAAGTGAAATTTTGCTGAAGAGCATTCAACATGGTTACAGCAATATATTGAGAGGGAACTGCCAGAGCTTCAGACTGGGTTCAAAGCAGATATGGAATATGGAATATCATTGCTGATATCAGATAGGTTTTGTCTGAGAGCAGAGAATACCAGAAAAATGTTTGCTTGTGTTTTTTAACTATGTCAAGGCGTTTGACTCTGTGAATCATGAACTATAGTCATTATTGAGAAGAATGGAAATTCCAAAATGCTTCACTGTGCTCATGTGGAACTTGTTCAAGGATCAAGACACAGTGTTGTGAACACAACATGGGAATACTGTAAGGTTTAAAAACAGGAAAAGTGGGCATCAAGGTAGCATGCTTTCACTATACTTATTAAATATGTATGCTAAACAAATCATCAGAGAAGCTGGATTGTATGCAGAAGAATATGGTGTCAGGTTTGGAACAAGACATATTAACAACCTGAGATATGCAGATGGCACAGCCTTCCTTACTGAACTTAAGGACTTGAAATACCTAGCCTTTTACAGGCCTATGTTTCTCAGTTGTAAAATGGAATGCTAATCCTCCTTAATCCCAGAGGTAAAATGTGATAAGGATGGCAGAAGCTGAGCTCAGTGTCTGGCATGTGGCAAGGGTAGTTTTTCCTGCTTTTATTGTGGAATTGAATTAGCTGTAAGCTTTAGACCAAGGCTTCCTCACCTGAGATTCTGCAAAAAGCTGCACAGAGGATTTGTGAACCCTTGAAATTAAATGCTAGATGCTTTTTCTATGTGAATGTCTGTATTATTCTGGAAAAGAGATTCTGACACACTCCTTTTCATTCTTATGTCTTCCTCACTGCCAAAGAGGTTCAAGATATGGGGAAATTTTAAAGAATAACAGGACAAAGGAGAAAACAAAACTTGCTGGCTCAACACTGCAGATACACAATATCAGAAAAAGAGTTCTGGGAAAATATGTTTTCTTTTTGAGGAGAAATTTAATAAGTAATAGGATACAAAGTATTCATGAACTTTAAAGAGAAAAGACTACCAGATTGCAAACCTACCATGAAACCTTAGGGTGATGCTTTTAGTTCAAATCTGCCAATGGACTATGGTGCTGATCAGACCAGAGTGGCAACAGTAATGCTCACACATTGCCAAACACATCTTCTGTGATATTGTGTGTTAAAATTATCAGACTCCAAATTCTGCCTTTGTAAAAAGAACCTTAAGGAATTCTGACACTAGTGGCCCCCAAATACAAACACATTTCTCCCCCTATCTCAGACCAACTCTCTAGAGTCAGGAGGCACAAGAATTTAGGACCAGCTTTTAAATAACAACAAAGAAATGCATTTGTCTAGGCTGCCTACTGTATCTCAAGTGTTGGAGAGCTATGCAGTGACAAGAGATTCTTACCATCTCCTTGGAGACCAAGATTGCACGTTCTGTATTTTCTATAATCTCTTCATAGTTCTGTATCTCCTGAAATACGTCTCCATAAAGCTGTAGGTTAATCTTACATTTTCTTTCATAATTCTGGATTTGGTGTCATGACCTGGTGTGTAAACGGCACATAAGAAACAAAGATAGTGTTTTACAGAATGCATTGTGCTTCACAAGATGGTATGCTCATATCCCAATCCCTGTATCCCTGTGACTGTGCTTGCCAACGGATTCTTTCCTTGAGGTTGTTATCAGTCAGTCAGCAAGGTAATACTGAGGAGTCTGAGTCCTGATCCCTTCTGAGTGGCACCTGGCCACAGAGGAGAGCAGAGACTGAGGCTCAGTGCCAGGACAAGACAGTCTGAAGAGACCTTTGAGTCAAGGAACATCCAGGTTCAGGCCATGAGCAGAAGTGGGAAGAGAGGCCTCTTCTTAGCACGTTTAGGAGGAGAAGAAAAATCAACAACTGACATCATCAGTTTGAACTTCTAGCCTCCCAAAAGGTGAGACAATACATTTCTGGGCTTTTTTTCAGTCACCCACTTGGCCGCATTTTGTAATGGATATCTTAGGAAACAAAAACATTGTGGTAGGCTAGATTCTTTTTCAGCAAATAGTCACTAGCTCATGTCTCTCGAGCCCCAGGAGATTGGTAGATTTCCTAACCCCATTAGTGTTGGGCTTTGTTGGGTAATTTGCTTGGGTTGCTGGAATATGGATGGAAGTAACAGTGTGAGAATTCCAGGCACTCATCTTTCTGGGAGCTTCTCACTTCCATCCCCATAAGGGCATGACTCTGGTGCTGGCCAGATCCCCAGTCTGAGCTTTGTTGGACTGAAGCTCCACTCACCGTCTGAAGCAAATGTGTCAACCGATTTTCACCCCCTTGAACAGGGGAGAGCTGCTGATTACCATGTGCAGCTGAGATGGGGTGGCTGTTGGTTATGCAGTGAAAGCCATCTAATATGCCGAGTGAAGATCATATCCACTTATTCCCTTCCTGTCAAAAAGGAAAATTGAAAAATATGTCAAAGACTCAGCAATAGTAAGAGGTGATTTTGTACCATGGAAGCCATTAGGGAGGCTGATTTTAGGCTCCTGTACCAGATAATTTACCTCAAAATCGATCTGAAGCTCAGGACCCACATACGAGGTAACTGACAATTTGGATGTAAGGAGGAAGTGATTCTTAGCACATCTGATGATCTCCAGCCTCAATAAAATAATCAACAATTCCAGATGGTAATAGGTTTCTTTGGATGATTTGGATTTTTCCTTACACAGAGGAGCTGGCTTTTAAAAAGCTGACGAAATGTATCTTGCTATAGCACACTTTTTAGCTGAATATACACCAGTGCTGGTTCAGCTGTAAGAAAGGAGTTATTAGTCAGATTAGGGAAGGTAATGGTTGAGACTGTGAAAAATGGGTTTGCCACCAAGCAAACTGAAGGCAATATATAGGAATGGCGGAAGCGCTCATCGATGGAGTAAAATTACAGCCTTGTACACTTATAATCCTGAGTCGTTGCCCCTGGACTGAATTAAATAAGACATTTGCTCATTTCCTCAGCTGCTGTGGACTCTGTGAATGGGAAGAAAGGACCAAATTTTAGTCAATGTGTGACCCAATGGCTGACATGAAGTTTGATACTATGTATTTGTAAGAGCTCGGTAAGAGCTTGTTAACTGGTCACAAGGCAGAACATGCTATTCTTCTGCTTGAAACCTTGCTGTGTTTCCCATCCACTCAGAAGTAAATACAAAGTTCTATGGATGGCTTTCCAAGGCCTTTTTTTTTCTAAAAAAATAATTTTATCAGGGGCTCTTACAGCTCATAACATTCAATGCATCATCTGTATCAAGCACATTTGCACACGTTACCACATTCATTTCCCAAAATTTTCCACTTGTGCCCTTGGTATAAGCTCCTCTTTCGCCCTCCCCCCTTTTTTTAATGACTCACTTTATTGGGGGCTCATACACTTCCTCTCACGATCCACACATACATCAATTGTATGCAGGCCACACTGGCACTCCTGTTGCCATCATCACTCTCAAAACATCCTCCCTCCACTTAGGCTCCCAGTACCAGCTCCCCATGTTTCCCTCCCCTCCTCCCCTCCTCCACGAACCCTTAAGAATTTACAAATTGTTACTGCTTTTTCATATCGTACGCTATCCAATGTGTCCCTTTACTCACTTCTCTATTGTCTGTGCCCCAGAAAAGAGGTTATATGTAGATCCCTGTAACCAGTTCCCCCTTTCTACTCCACCATCCCTCCACCTTCTCAGTATCATCACTCCCATCACTAGTCCTGAAGGAATATCTATCCTAAATTCCCCATGTTTCCGACTCCAGTGTATATCTCCTGTTCTAGCCGGACTTGTCTGGTAGAACCGGGAGCATAATATATTGAGTGGGAGGAAGCATTTGTGAACTGGAGGAAAGTTACATATTTCATTGTTACTAAACCGTACTTTAACTGGCTCATCTCCTTCCTGCAACCCCTCTGTAAGAGATGGTCGTTTCACCTATTGATGGGCTTTGGGTCCCCAATCTGTACTCCCTCCTATTTTTAATGATATAATTTTAGTTCTTTGTTGCCTGACACTGGATCCCTTCAACACCCCGTAGTCATGCAGGTTGGTGTGCTTCTTCCATGTGGACTTTGTTGCTTCTGAGCTGGATGATCGCTTGTTTACTCAAGCATTTAAGACCCCAGACACTATATCTTTTAATAGCTGGGCACCATCAGCTTTCTTCAACACATTTGCTTATGCACACATTTGTCATCAGCGATCATATCAGGAAAGTGAGCATGCAATGTTATGATTTTTAGTTCTTGAATCCTGTTAGCCGATTCCTTTGACACCTCATGATCCCACAAGCTGATGTGCTTCATCCACGTGGGCTTTGTTGCTTCTGAACTAGAAGGTTGCTTGTTTACTTTCAAGTCTTTAAGACCCCAGGAGTTATATCTTTTGGTAGCCGGTCACCATCAGCTTTCTTCACCACCTTTGCTTATGCACACATTTGTCTTCAGTGATCGTGTTGGGAAGGTGAGCATCATAGAATGCCAATTTAATAGAACAAAGTGTTCTTGCACTGAGTAAGTACTTGAGTGGAGGTCCAATGCCCATCTGCTGTCCTACTACTAAGGCCTTCTTATCCTGATCTTATCTACTCTTCACATACAGTTCCTCTATTTTGCCCTGCCACATCGTGGTCTTATCAATTTCTCAAATTAACCAGGCATGCTTCTGCCTTGGGAACTTTTCACTGTCCAACACCTCTTTCTGGAGTCTCTTCCGCGATAGATTTACATGGCTCACTTCCCCACTTCATTCAGGTCTGTCCCTGATTTTCCAGGACCACCAAGTACTCAATTGCAAAATCCACACTGATTTCCCAGTACTTCCTGCCCACCCTTACTGCTTGCTTGTTGCTTTTGTTATCAGGTGGTATAGAATTGATGTTCATCTAATTCATTTTGACCACAGGTGACAGGGTTGGCTAACCTGTAATTTTCATGGGACTAAATCACCAGATGGTACAAACATGATACCTCTGGATGGGTTTGAACCACTTACCCTTTAGTTATTATCTAAGCACTTAACCAATCCACCATCAGAGCTCTAGTTTTTGCTTCTACTACTACTATCTAATTATTAATATCTAATGCACTTATCTCTTTCTACCTAGCCTATAAGTGCCCCAAAGGCAGATTTTTTTTGTTTATTGCTGTATTTTAAAACAGTGTCCAAAACAGAGTACTCACATATTAGTGATATGTTAATTGAATGAAAACCCCCAAAACAAATAAACCCACTGTTCGGGTCACACATTTGGAAACGCCACGGAATAAAGAAATGTATATTGACAATGAATGCTGCTGCTTCAACTTGATATCAGATGAGTTACTGTGAAACTTGACCCCAAAGGAATGCTAGACTTGATACAGAAGAACACACACAAGAAATCATTCCTTTAGTTGCTTGTGCTGATCTAACTTTGACAGTTGGAACAACCAACCATGATGATGCTCATGATTATTGTAGAAGAAGTGAGTGGGTTTTAGCTCAGTTATGCAAATCAGTCCATACCTCTGAATGGGCCCATGAGAAGCAGACTGGTGAATGTTGTGATTGATTATTAAAACTGTCTTCATAATTCAGACAAAAGTGTTGATATGCTAAGTTTTCCCTCTGTGCTGCTTGTATCTCAGGAGAGGGAAAACCAAACAAACCTGATAGTTCATTGAGTTAAATACCCAGTTTCCCTTAAGGGAGGACTGGCATATAGCTACCTTTTTTGTGCAGAGATCTAGAAAGTAGAGAGAGGCACTAACATTTCTGAGCTCTGGAGCAGGTTGTGGCTACATCTTTGCCGTTACGGATTGTTATGAGGGCAGGGCTCTAAGAACCATTGTTCTCCGCCTCTCTACATGATGGACACAATGGATAGCCAAGTCAACGAATGAGGAGTTTCATCATAAATAAAATCTCTTTCATAAGTCAAATAAAATTCTACAAGTAAGGAAATCCAGACCCTAACTCACATCGATTATGTTATACTGTGTGGTTGAGAAACAAAGCAGAGAGGAGGGGGCCCAAAGTTAGGCTTCAGTTTTATTTCTTCCTGTTATGCAAGCATCTCTTGAGTAGATTTGTTTTTACTATTGGGGTTAATGGATGCTCAAATTCTAGAGAAATTAAATATATTGTAATCCAAAGTAATTTTGAAACAAGTGAGGATGCATAAAATGAGGAGTGTTGTAGTATATAAAGGAAGAATCCCATCTAATCAAATATTGGAGTGTAGATGAGAGTTCTCCTAGAACACAGTGAAGAATTGAAGCATATATTTAGTAATTATTGTCCACGTGCATTTGAGAGTCTTTAGGTACTTTATCTAGCATTTCTCATAATAACCTCAGTAAGGAAACAATGTCTTCATGGACATACTGATAAACACCAGAGGTTTTGCATTATTTAGTTAACATTTCTTACTAATTACTAACAATCTCAGAGAAGTTAGGTAATTTGTAAAAAGTCAAACAGTTGGGAGTGGCAGAACTGAGACATGCCCACATGTCCTCTTACTAGACTGTAGCACCTCACGGGCAGCATAAGTGTTTTAATTTGGTGGCCGCTCAAAGACATACATTCTGACATAGACAATGGCCTGTTGTAAACCTCATTCATCAAAAATACCATCACTGGGATGTTCTATAGCTCATGAAGTGTTTTGGATAAGTTCAATTCTTATCCTTATCTTTGGTGATATAATGTATTTAATTTGATGCTCCTGCTGAATATGATTTCTCACACCTCTCATCTCTTGACCTTCGTATAGACACCATTCTACTTAGGTTGTGCCCTAAGCTTTAGCTCAGGAATCAAAGTGCCACTTATCTTTCCAAAATCATGATGAAATACCTTGAAACCACTCAGGAACATAGGCTTGTCATTTTATAGACCACAAGGGGAACAAAATATCCACATATTGACATTCAGAATACAGTTATAAAATGAAAGTATGAAAAAAGATCACAGACCTACATGCCACACAGCAGTCAGGACTGGTGTGAGGACATCATTAAACACTGTAGATCAGTGAAAACCAGAGAGTGAAAACCAGACTTCACTCCTCCTGATACTACCCGTGCATGCTCATCTAAAGCCTCCCTCTCTTACTGTTCAGAGATGTAGGTGAACTATAGAAGAGCATGCACAAAGCACAATGGTTTTATCTACTTGTAAGACATGGCCTGTTTTGAGCAATATTTTGATGGTCAAAGCACATGCTGACATGTGCTCTGGAATTCAGAGTCATGTTCTCATCCTTGAAACATGGGAGAAAATTTTCTAGGAGGAAATTAACACAGGCATAGGAAACTTAGGGGTAGTTCTGGGCCAATTACTCTAAGTTAGTTACTTCACAATCATATTAAAAAAAATAGGTATCTGGGGAGAATTCTCTCCAGAATGATTTTGGGAGGCAGAGGCATGGTAGCTACCTAAACTTTGCACAGCAACACACTCCTTTCCACTCTCCCACACCATCCTTGGGGCTGCTCTGGCAGAGGAAAATGGTGCAAGAAACCACTTACTGTGGTGTTTGGGGGTCCAGTGCCACTCAAGAAGAGTTGAAAAAAACTTACAAGAAACCGGCCTTGAAGTATCACCTTGATAAGACTCCAAAGGAAGCTGTGAAATTGAAACAGGTTTCTCAAGCTTATTAAGAGCTCTCTGTGACAGAATTATATAACAAAGGAGGAGAACAGGCCACCAAAGAAAGAGAACCAGGTGGTGGCTTGGGTTCCCCTATGGTTATCTTGATACTTTTTGAGGTTGTGAAAGAGCACAGAGAAAAAGGAAAGGAAAAAGCATTGTGCATCTGTTCTCAGTAACATTAGGAAATTTATATAGCAGTGTAACAAGAAAACTAGATCTGCAAAAGAATGTGATTTGTGACCACTGTGAAGGCCCAGCTAGTAAGGAAGGAGCAATAGGGCACTGTTCTAATTGCCTAAGTACTGGAATGCAAACATGAATTCATCTGCTAGGATCTCAAATGGTTCAGCAAATGCAGTTTGCATTCATGGAGCAGGGGGATCAAATGAAGTAGCCCTAAAGGAAGGCATACAAGTTGTGTTGAAAGGAGGATAGTTTTAAAGATTTTAGAAGTTCACATTGACAAAAGCATGAATGATGTCCAGAAGATTACATTCCATGATGAAGCAGACTAACAAACTGAACCGGAACAAGGAGATACTGTTGTTGTAGACAAGAAAGAATATGTTGTTTTTATTAGATGAAAAGATCTTTATCTGCATGGACTCTACAGCTGGTTGATGCATCATATGGCGTCCAACAGCCACTATTACTCTTGCCAACTGAACTATAGTCATTGCTTCTAATCTAAGTCAGATTGCCAAGCGTGAAGATATCAAATGTGGATTAAATGAAGGCATGCCAATTTATCACAGACCATATGACAAAACCAAAGCCAAAATCACTGCCACTGAAGCAGTGCTGACTTATGGGGACCCCTCCTGTGTCTCTGAGACTGTAACTAGATTTGGTGATAGAGGCCCAGTTTGCTCCTAGGAGTTGTTGGTGGTTTTCAACAGCTGATCATGCAGCTCACAGTCCAACATGTAACCACTACATCACCAGGGCTTCACCCTGAGGATGACTGTCTCTGCTCTCAAGAAACCTTCTGCTGGATAAATTCCTATCTGCAGGGAAGTAAGTAGAAGCAATTGATGAAATGGATCAAACACAACTGGTAGATTTTATCCAAATCAGAAAAGATGACACTGTTATAAAGGAGAAGCACATGAAGATGCTGGCCACTTCCTCACATGTGGGCCCAGTTTCAGACCTCTTACTGGGAGTCAGTGACTATTGTTCACTGCTGACATTTCATATGCAGTAGTGTAAAGTGATGGACTGTAATCATAATATGCTCATGACTTGTTATTTATTTGGAGTTTGGATTCAATTATAGTAGTGTTTTAAAGTTAATAGAAGAATGAAATTAAATATAAAAGTTCAAAACAAGTTATCTACTAACTGTGTAAGCTCAAATTTCAGTAGTTCTGTTCAGGAACCAACATCCATTTGATCCAGTATCCCTACCAACTGAGACAGCTGGGATTGGGTAGTCAGAGGACATTTGTAGTTATCACAAATAAGATTTCTATTGGGCAAGTCATTGCTTTATCCTTGATGCTGTCTATATACTAACAATACTATGAGATTAAAATTTAGTCAAGTTTCTTTTTTCCTTATTTGTATGTGTGTGTGTGTATGTGTATGTGTGTCCAAATATCTTACCAGTGAGTTGAGAGGAAATCATTTCTATGTTCAAAAGTGGTTATTGCTCCCCAGGACTGCAATTCAGCATTTAAGAACATGTCTCAATAATCCCAGTGGAAGGTGAAAGGGTGTTAATTAGGATAATAGGAATTTATGTATCTGAGTGAAAGAATCCTTGGGGGCAAGGGTAGTTCCTTGGGCAGCTTCTCACTTTGGCTGAGGGAGAAAAATGCACTCAGAAAGCAATAAAAATTTGCCTTCCAATGGACATTATCCCACTGAAAAATGGGACCAGACAAGGATGCCCCTTGTCACCACTCTTATTTAATATCATACTGGAGGTCTTAGTTAACAGCATAAGGCAAAGAAAGGACATCAAAGGTATTTGCCTGGGGAAGGAAAAGGCGAAACTCTCATTATTCGCAAGTGATATGATTTTATATATAGAAAATCCTAAAAGCTCCATAAAGGTAGTATTGGAAGTAATAGAGGAATATGGTAGAGTGGCAGAATACAAGATAAACAAGCAGAAGCCTATTGGACTCTTGTACACATGAGATAAGACTACAAAAGAGAAGATCAAAAAGGTAGTACCATTCACAATAGACAAGCACATATTAAAATATCCAGAGATATACCTGATTAAAAGAACAAAAGATTTGTATGAGGAAAACTACAGAACACTATTACAAGAAATCGAGTGACCTCAACAAATGGAAGAATATCCCCTGCTTGTGGATTGGAAGAATCAATATAGTTGATGTCAGTTCTGCCCAAGGCACTATTTAAGTTTAATGCAACCCTGATACAATTACCCTCATCTTTCTTCAAAGAAATGGAAAAACTGACTATCAACTTCATATGGAGAGAGAAGTCCCTAATTAGCAGAGAACTCAAGAATAAGGACATGGTGGGAGGACTTACTTAACCTGATCTTAGCACATACTATACAGCCACAGTGGTCTAAACTGCATGGTATTGGTACAATGACAGATACTCAGACCAATAGAAAAGAACTGAAAACCCAGAAATGAAATCTTCAGCATACAGGCAACTGATCTTTGATAAGGGCCCTCAAAATATCAAATGTGAAGTAGATGCCCTCCTCAACAAGTGGTGCTGGAAAAAATGGATATATATCTGTTAAAAAATGAAGCAGGACCCGTATGTCACTCCATGCACAAGAATTAACTCAAGGTGGATCAAAGCATTGAGCTAAAACCCTAAACTATTAGGGCTATCAATGAGGGAATTGGGACCAACCTGAGAACTTTGGCCCAGGGAATACATAAACCATCAGAAAACAGAGAAGGACAGGAGGCACAGATTGACCAATGGGATATACTAAAGATAAAACACTTGAGTACATTAAAATAATTTGTTAAGATATTAATAATAGAGACCACAGAATGAGAAAACATCTTTAGCAATGACACATCTGACGAAGGTTTATTACTATAGTCTACAATACTCTGCTAGCTTCCAAAAAGAAGAAAAAAACTAATTGCCCACTGAGGAGGTGGGCAAAGGATCTGAAGAGAAGCTTCACAAGGGTAGAAATATGAATATCCAATAAACGTATGAGAAAATGTTCCTGATCATTAGCCATAAGAGAAATGCAAACTAAAACAACACGTAACACCTAACATCTTCTAACAACTAACACCTAACACCTTCAGAGATAGCCCAATTTAAAAAAAAAAAGAAAACAACAAGTGTTGGATGGTCTGTCAGGAGACAGGAACTCTCATCCACTGTTGGTGGACCTGTAGGTATATGCAGTTACTATGAAAATCGGTTCAACAACATCTAAAACAGATGGAAACTGAGCTACCATATGATCCAACAATTCCCCCTAATGGGTATATACTCAGAAGAGGCAAGAAACAAACCATAGCCAGACACCTGTGCTCCAATATTCATTGTTTCACAGTTTACAATTGCAAGGAGTTGTAAACAACCCAAATTTCCATCAATGGATGAATGGCTAAAAAACTGTGGTACATACATACAATGTAGTAGTACACATCAGTAAAACATAGTGATGAATACATGCAGCACATCACCGTATGGAAGAACTGGAGGAAATTTTGTTTAACAAAGTAAGCTAAGCATAAAAGGACAAATACAACATGGGTCCTCTGAGACAAGCTTAAAAAATGCAAATGGAGCATAGGGAAGGAGCTACTGTATACAAACATTCCTGGGGTGAGGTCCAGGTAGTATGGCAAGGGTCATACCAAATCCAGGGATACATATGGTAGTCAACTAAAAAGGAGTGGGGGCGGGGTGAAAGAAAGAAAAAGAAATGGGTAGTAGGGAAACAGGGCACTAACCCACCCAAGGGGAAGGTTTATATCTCCACAGAAAAGAGGGACAAGACTTCAACCGATGCTCCAAGATGAGAATGCAACAGACCAGCATGAAGCAGGGAACCAGTAGAGAGGTCTGAGGGATGGGTCCCAATCCCAACTACATAGATAGTCACCATGAAGAAGAATTTACTTCAGAGGACAGAACTGAAACTACAGCTCAGGGAGAGGGACATGTCTGATTAGAGCACACAACAGATTTGGGGGACATGGCGTAGCACCCCATCAGACTGGAAAGCACTCCTGAAGGTCAACAAACAGACCTTGAAATATTTACAGGCTTTTTTTTGTCATTGGTTTGTTATTGTTGTTTTGTTTTCTTTTGTTACTTTGATTTTCTGTCTTGTTTTTGTGCATATTATTATCTCCAAAGGTCTTTCTAGATAAGATAGGATAGATGAACAATCTGGAGGAGAAAATAATGGGCTGAGGTGATGTGGGAGAGGGAAAGGAAGTGGTGTTAACAAACTCAGGGAAAAGGGAGCAAGTGATTCAAAATAAGTGGCAGGGAGGGTGTAAGAGGCAATGTAGGGCAATTGTGGCAGTCACTGAAATGTGTCAATTTCAGTCCAGGGAGTCTAGGGGTGGGGTCTAGTCTGTTCGTCTGGAGATAGCCAATGTGGCCTCTGTGTGGGCACGACTTTCTCCTGAGAATTCTGGGAAGTCTCATCGTATTTCTCAATTGGAGGAGAGAGAGGCTTGACTCACTCTCTTGGAGATGGTCTACCAACAAGACAACATTGCAGCATGATATAGACCTTGAGTCCTGGAGACTGGAGGAGCCAGAGGAAAAGCCACATGGACTTATCCTGATGGAACCAAACCTCTGGAGCCACATGGAGACTCCTGCCCATCCTGAGATGCTTCCACTGCTACTGCTGATGGACCCTGAGCCTTGGAAATGAGGAGCCATGGGAAAACTGCCAACGTCAGGTTGCCTCTACTGTTTCTACTGCTGCTGGACTCACAAGACTCTGCACCTACTGGCCTGTGATTGTTCTGTTGTCATTGCACATGCTTCATGAGTCAGAAGAAGACTTTATAGACTGGTATTGGACTTATGGGCTAATATTGGACATATGACCTTGGACTGGACTGGGTTGGGATGCTTTCTCAATGTTCCATTCCTCTTGTATATAAACCTTTCCCTTATATCCATATGTGTGTTTATGAATTTGTTTCTCTAGTCTACCTGGATTAACATAGCAATGTAACCAAGAGGAATTGCAGAAACTGAAATGAAGGCTGAATATGATAGTGTACAAGAGGAAAGTAAAAGGAAATAGAGGAAAGAAAGAAGGGGGCTAAGGGCATTTATAGAATTCTAAATACAGACATATACATATGTAAATATATTTATATTTGATGATTGGGAAATAGACCTACATGCATACATTTGTAGCTTTATTATTAAGGTAGCAGATTAACATTGGACCTCTACTCAAGTACTCCCTCAATGTAAGAACACTTTGGCATGGAACTGGCATTCCATGATGCTCACCTTCATGACATGATCACTGAAAACAAAGTGGGTGCATAAGCAACTGTAGTGAAGAAATCTGATGGTTACTGGCTATCAAAAGATATAGCATCTGAGGTCTTAAAGGCTTGAAGATAAACAAACAGCTCTCTCTTCAGAAGCAACAAAACCTCCATGGAAGAAGCATGCCAACCTCTGTGATTATGAGATGTGGATGGAATCAGTTATCAGGCATCAAATAACAAGAAATCATATCATTGTGAATGAGGGGAAAGGCAGATTGGGGACCTAAAGGGTCTATGTAGGCAACTGCACATCCTCATGGGGAGGAGAGTCAGTGTAGTCAGGGTGCAGTGCAGCAACAATGAAAATGCAGCTTTCCTCTAGTTCTTAAATGCTTCCTCCCCCCCAGTATCATGATCCCAATTCTACCTTATAAATCCGGTTAGACCAGAGGATGCACATTGGTACAAATAGGAACTGGAAACAAGGAATCCAGGACAGACTGGAAACAAGGAATCCAGAACAGATGAACCTCTCAGGCCAGTGGTGAGAGTGATCATACTGGGAGGATGAAGGGAAGGTGGGACAGAAAGTGGGAACCAAGCACAAGGATCTACATATAACCCCCTCCCTGGGGAATGGACAATGGAAAGTGGGTGATGGGAGATGTCAGTCAATTTAAGACATGACAAAAATTTTAATAATTTGTAAAATATTAAGGGTGGTAGGGAGGGAGGGAAAAGATTGGGAGCTGATACCAAGGGCTGAAGTAGAAAGCAAATGTTTTGAGAATTATGATGGTAACAAATGTACAAATGTGCTTGACACAATGGATGGATGGATTGTGATAAAAATTGTATGCGCCTCCAATAGATTATTTTTTTAATTTGCTTTTTAGGAAAAAAATACTTAGGACTATTTTCCCCCTTTTATCCTGGTGCACAGTTGTTAAATCATTGTCTGCGAATAAAAAGGTCAACGTCTGGAAACCACCCGCTGTTTTGAAAAAGGACATAGCAATCTGCTCCTATAAGAGTCAAATTGTCAAACTCACTGCCATCAAGTTGATTCTGACTCATGGCAAGCACATAGGGCAGGGTAGAATTGTCCCTGTGAGTTTTGAAGGCTGCAACTCTTCACGAGAGTTGAAAGCCTCATCTTTCTCTTATGGAGTGGTTGGTGGTTTGGAACTGCTGTCGTGGTCATTGGAAGCCCAATGCATAAACACTATGCTGCCAGGACTCTTCTAGGAAACCATTGGGGGAAATTTTACCTTTGTCATATAACTTCATCATGAATCATCTTCAGGGGCACAATAAAATCACCATTTTATTGTCTACTTGAGAAGCAGCATGTCTTAGTTACTAGTGCTATTACAATAGAAACGCCACAAGTCAATGGTTTTAAGAAGCATATTTTTTTCTCGTGCAGTTTAGGAGAAGAGAAATCTGAATTCAAAGTGCTGAATCTAGGGAAAGCTTTCTTTTTCTGTACCTTCTAGTTCTAGGAATTGGTCAGTGCAGTGACCTTCAACTCAAAGGAAAAACTATACTTATAGGCCTTATTATTTGTTGGTGGAAGGTCCTTCTTTTCTGCTTGATACACTCCCCTTGTACTTCCTGCAAGATAGAAAGAGAGACATGTCCTGGAGAAGGACATCATGTTTGGTAAAACAGAGGGACAGTAAGAGTGGGAAAGTCCTCAAGGAGATGGGTTGCAGAGTGACTGCAACAAAGTGCACAAAAATGGGGCAATTGTGGGGATGGCAGTGTACTGGGCAGTGTTTGTCTGTTGTGCACGGGATTCTTCAGAGTCAGATGGCACAGAGCAAGAACAGTAACAGAGACAAAACATGATACAGGCCACAATTCATGGGGAAACTTCCCCTCTCGGTTGATTGGATGCTCTTAGCAACCTGTTGTGATGTTTAACACAGTTTACAAGGACAGTGCTTCGGAAAAAACTCACGTGTATGAGGGGTTTTCTCATTTCAAAAAGGTGAAATATCAATTGATGACAAACCTCTTTCTGGTTGTCTATCAACTTTTCGAACAGATGAAAATGTGGACAAACAAAATTTGTGCACTTGTGCTCAAAGATCAACAACGGACCATCGAAGAGATGAGGAAAGTATCTGGACTATGTTGGAGCTCGGTTCAGTGAATTCCAATGAAAAATTTGGGAATGAGAAGGGATGCTGTAAAATTTGTGCCTCAGATTGTCTGACCAGGAAAAAGAGCAGCAAGTGAAAGCATGTGCTGTTTTGAAAGAACAGCTCAGAAGGAACCTGGACTCCACCACCCCCTCCCCAAGGTCATTACCGGCGATAAGACATGGTACTAGTCTTTGTTTTCTGTTTTGTTTGGGGGGAGGCATCACTGCCCTCTGGTGGGAGTGGGAGATCCAGCCTTGCTCCTGGATTTGAACCACCAAGCTAGTGGTCTGCAGTCCTGCACTCAACCACTATGCCACTGGAGCTCAGCCCCATGGTGCTATTCTTATGACCCCCAAAGCAAACATCAATGGCAGATGCTGCCACACCTCACCCCCTCAAAGCTCATCAAGTGAAATCAAACATCAAGACAATGGTCATTTGTTTTTTTTTTAATGCGAGGGGCATAGTGCTTTTGGAGCTTGTTCCATCAGGTCAGACTGTTAATCAAACTTTCTATTTAGAGGTTCTGCAAAGATTGTGTAACAGTGCATGACAAAAAAAAAAAGGCTTGATTTGTGGCAGACATGGGGGCTGATTTTGTCACTATGACAATGTATCTGTTCCTGCAGCCCTATCAGTGTTCCAGGTTTTGACAAAAACCAGCACTTGTCCCGCTCACTTTACTCATTTGATCTCACTCTGTGCGATTTCTTTTTGTTTCTGCGAATGCAGAAGGACATGGAAGGACAGCAATTTGATGACATAGAAAAGTTGAAGAAAAAAGCAGTGCTATCAGTCTTTCAAACACTTGAGTTTGAAAAATGTTTCCAAGAATGGAATCATAGGTTTGACAAGTGTATTAAGTGAAATGGAGAGTACTTTCAGGGTGATGACATTAGTTTTTCAAAAAATATTTAAATGCATAGCTTTGAAAAATTCCATTTTTGGTATGTATATAACTATATAACTTTATTTCTCTATCTCTGTCTCTAAACCTTTATCTGTCTATATACCTATCGGTCAATCTCTATTTCTATCTATCTCGTGTTGTGGTGTAGTATGGAGTACCATAAGATGATCTACTGTTAAAATCAACTTAATGAATGAACTAAAACACTCCACATTTTAAGTCCATCCCCTATTATCTGTCCCAAATGTACAGCACTATATATATTTTTAATGGTAAAACAATGATTTTGAAGATTTCCTTGTTCTTTTTCCTCCTGGATGATCTTTATTTGATGATCTTTATTTATTACTTCTAAGCTGATATCCAGTTAAAAGCCACTATAAGCAAAACTTTAGGTATGAAATATATGAATGAGTGCTTGCTTTGGCAGCACATATACTGAAATATATGAATGAAAATAAAATATCCAATCTAGAAAAATATATTTTTAAAGTTTAATATTGAATTCCACAGTTAATTCTTTTTATTTTTTGAATACTATTCTACCCTGCCACCCACATTCTGTCATGGAGGGATAGATATTTAAAATCTCTAGAATCAGCAGGAGGGAGTTTTTGATTATTATCATTATCTGAGTTTGTAAATGCTCATGAAAGACTTTTTTGAGTCATCCTGGGCCTAGGACTTTGTTTGATTTTCATGATAAGGAATATTTGCCAAGCGTCTGCCAACCTAATGGACTTCTTCGTATAGACATTGATTAGAGAGAAGAGTAGTAGCATGTATGGCGTATGCATCTTACTAAGAATAATATTAGGTGTAGGCATATTTCTGCTGTCTGCCTTTGTTCCTCTTACTTCTTAAGGGATGAAGACCCTTGGATAAAAAAGACCCGCACATGCTATCTTCTGTTCTGTATCTCTCTCTGCCTACCGCCATGCTTCTCCAACTTAGATGCGCACCTTGTTAAAAGATACATTTGAAACCAGTAGGTCTAAGGCAGGGCCAGAGAGTTTGCATTTTGGGTAAGCTCTCAGGTGGTTTACATCCTGCTAGCACGTGGACCACACACAAGGCAGCCCTAAGCCACAATGCTGCAGTCTCTGTTTAGTGGAGAATGCTGTGCTGAGAAAGAAGCAGACACAAATTCACCTGACAGTCAATCGGTATTTTGCTCCCCTCAGCCTCTACCTTTTGCATGTACAACTCCCTCAAGTTTTTCTTTTGAGAATGAGTAGGAAGGGTCTCTCAACTCAAATACCATGCTGAAATCATCCTACCAATAATATCATTTAAAATTCTAAGTGTAAAACTGCTTTTGTGAACTACTTGCCCTCCAGAGATGGATGATCAATGGACGAATGATGTCACTGCTGCTTTTATTCCCCTTTTCTTGATTTATGTGTAATTTAAAAGTCTTAAGACACCCAGTCTCCAAGGAAGCCATCCTCAGTTAGGTTGCTGATATTTTTGGAGACTCCTGTTCAGTAGCAAGTAAGAGGTCTGTTCTTATTCTTTCAAACTAATGCTACCTGAATTAAAATAACATTCTCCAACACAGCTTTAAGCATAAATGAAAACTCAGCAGAGCTGCAGAGGCACATTAGCCTGCTTAACGAGGCAGGCCGGCAGGGAGATAGAGAATTATTCTAGTCTGATTGAGTATGTTAGCAGCCTCTGTCAAATACCTTTTCCTTGGTTGCAGTAATAATATTGAATTGTATTTCTTTATGGGATGGTTCTTGTAAAAACAGCCAGGAACATTTACTTTGTGTTGGAGACTGTGGGAGATACTAGAAGTAAGAACGATAAACAAGACAAGTGGCTGCCAACCAGGGATCTAAACTTAACCCAGAACTAACTAACCCACTAAAAAGAGGAGATTTAGGATGCTAATATGTGCATCCAACAAATGTCTGCATGTTTACCACCATGTACCAAGTCCTGTGGTGTTTTTAAAAAGTCCCGATTTTTGGAAAGAATGCACAAGCTAGAGAACAGTGGGAGAATGGGAAGGGAATACACCTCCTCTACCCCCTGGTCAAAGGTGTCCCGCTTTACCAATGTTAAAATCTGGTCACTTTACAAGGGGGTGACCAATTGCCCACAAGGGGGCCTTGGGTCTCCACCCTGCTTTCACCTTCATTCATAGTGATGTGATTCTTGTTCTTTGATGCTTGATACCTGCTCCTTTCGACCCCTCTTGATCACACAGGCTGGTGTGCTTCTTCCATGTGGGTTTTGCTGCTTCTGTGATAAATGGCAACTTGTTTATCTTCAAGCCTTTAAGACCCCAGGCACTTCATCATTTAGTAGCTGGGCGCTATCCATTTCCTCTGTTTGCCTCTGTACCCATTTGTCTTCAGCGAGCATATTGAGATGGTGGACACATATTGATTTAATTTTTGTTCTTTGATGCCTGGTATCTGATACTTTCATCACCTCATGGTCACATGGACTTGTGTGCTTCTTTTATGGTGGGCTTTGCTGTTCCTGAGCTAGATGACTGCTGGTTTACGTTCAAGTCTGTAATACCCCAGATGCAATATCATTTGATAGCTGGGGACCGCCAACATTCTTCACCACTCTTTCTCATGCTCCCATATGTCCTCAGTGGGCACCTCTGGACGGTGGGCACACAGTGATAAAGTTTTTTTCTGTTTGATGCCTGCAACCTAATCCTTTCAACACCTTGTGGCCACACTGACTGGTGTGCTTCTTCCGTGTGGGCATGACCACTTCTCAACTAGATTGCCTTTTGTTTATCTTCAGGCTTTTAAGACCCTAGACGCTATATCCTTTGATAGCTGGGCACCATCACCTTTCTTCACCACATTTGCTTATGCACTCATTTTACTTCAGCTACAGATTGTATTGGGCCAGTGAGTATCATGGAATACCAGATTCTTAGAACAAAAAGATCTTGCATTGAGGGAATACCTGGGTGAGGGTCCAAGGTCCACTTGCTACCCTAGTACTTAACCTATAAATATACTTTCTTAGATTTATTTCCTCCTTATCATAGATAATTATATTTACGCATGTACATGCCTGTGTTTAGAACTCTGCAAGTGACCTTTGCCTTCTAGTTCTTTCCTCTATTTCCTTCCATCTCCCCCTTGTCCCACCATCATGTTCCACCTTCACTGGAGTTTCAGTACTTCTTCTCTGTTACAATACCCTTGCTCAAACTCTACCAGACCTCCCACACCCTCCATACCACTGATTCTGGACCACTTGTTGTCCCTCCCCCCACGCTCCGCCCCCGAACATGAGCCTGTCCATGCCCCCTCTCCCCCACTCCTTCCACCGTGCTCCCCAGAAGCCATCAGACCCGACATTCTCTCCTCCCAACTGTCTAACCAGGAGTGCTCCCTTCTTGATTCTGTTAATTTTGGGGGGTCAATCTGCATTACTTCCCCACCATATGACCTCCGAAATGTCCTCTGTCACTGTCTGCTTCAGTAGAGAGACAATGTGACACATCTTGGTGTTGTTTGCCTAGTCCTTTATGTGACTTTAGGGCCCTGCAGGGATGTAGTCCTCTGAGCATCGTATGCCAGTGTGGGGACAGGAACAGCTTTCTTTCTCTTCTTTCCTTTTTGCCTTTCTCCCCGTGGATGTGGCATGCTGGCCCCTCCCCCAACCTATTCTATGCCACTCCCAGTTCCAGGGAGGGGTGTCAATCTGGCTCTGGTTGTATTCAGCCCTGTAGCTCTCTCTTTTCAGGCATCCTTCCATGTGTCCATGCTGTCCTCATGGTTGGGTGCTTCAAGGTAGCATGTGTTAGACAGGGTTCTTGAGAGAAATAAACTCAGGACACTAGTAATTCTTTTTATATTTTTATATACATAGAAGGATATATAAGATAGGAAATAAATAGTTAACTAATCTATAAAGCAGTACAAATGACTTGGTGCATTTTCAAGTCACTTGCATGAGGCAGCTAATAGATTGACAGTCTTTGGAGTCTTGAGGGATGCCGAGTAGTCCTCTGTATAGCAGTTCAGGCTATCTGGCCACAAGCAACAAACAGCAAATCAGGTCACCAACAGTCAGCCAGATGACAGAGTCTGACAGTTCCCAGCTCAAGAGATGTATATTCCAGGTGTGTGGTGAAGTAGGGCTTGAAGGAACTTCAACTCACAGCAACACAGTCCACTGATTAGATGTCCCATGGGTAGCATCGCTTTGAGATTGAGGCTCAGGATGAACACGGCTGGTTGGAAGATCCAAGAACAAGAAGGCAAGGGTGGGGCCCACCAAGCCATTTCTATCTCTGCTCTTCAATTGATCTCTTGTGTTCATTGGACATGTTGTCACAACAGACCCACCTATCATCTTTGGCCATGTTGGCATAACAAGCTTACCTATCACAATCTACTCCTTGCCAACATGGCACCTGTGCACAATTCTTTAGCCATATAAAATTTCCAGATACCAATGAAGTCAAATTTATACTTAACATCAAACATCTATTATACATATAAGTGAGAACACACTGAGTCCAATTGTAGCTGATATATCAAACATGAACAAAGAAAAGATGTTCAATACACTCATATACAGAAAATACACGAGCAATCAAAAACCTCGCTTTTGCAATTGATCACATGGTCATAACTGGTAGGTAGAACGACCTTATTTTATTATCCATTCTGTGTTACCTTTGTCCTCAACAATCACCTCAGTTGGTTGTGCTTTTTTGCCTGGTGGGTTGACCTAGACCTTCATTCCTGAGGGGCCTAGGTCATTGGATGCCCTGTCATGCTGGGGCTGCTGTAATTTACCGTCTACTTTTATCACAGGGCATGTTAGTTCTTCCCATGAAGAGATGTGTTTCATGTGCTCATCAGTGCTTTTGAGTGAGGCATAGTACTCCATTTTGTGTATGTGCCACAGTTTGCTGACCCACTCATCTACTGATGGAAATTTAGATTGTTTCCAAGACTTTGTGATTATGAATTTTGCTGCAATAAACATTGGTGTGCATACCACTGGCTGTGGTTTATTTTTGACCTCTTCTGGGTACATATCCAGTAGCGGGATAGCTGGATCATAAGGTAGCTCAATTTCCATTTTC
>PVJH01020409.1:0-40748 GCA_004026705.1 Nesogale talazaci | reverse complement strand
AAGATGACTTTTGGTTGCAGAAAATCAAACTCTAGTTAGCTTAAAAATAATTTGCTAACTTATGTAACTAAAGAGTAAAGAAATACTATATAGTTGAAAAGGGGCTTGCGTAAGTGCTTCAAACTCTATGGCCAGGGCCAATCTCTTTCTCTTCCTTTCTTTCACAGCCAGGTTTTTTAAACAAGCAGATTACTATTAGCAAATATTCCCACATTCTTGGGTTTGTTTATTTCAACAAACAATGTCTCCATCCCTAATACTTCAAATAAAATGAGAGATGAGAACTACTACTTCTGACTTAACAGAATCATGTGTTCCTTTAGTAAGTAGATAGATAAAAGGGCTTTGTTTATTACAGTACGTCAATTAGAATCTGTTCTCTTGGTTTAGTCAATTCCACCCCCCACCCCTCTGACCCCCAAATACAGACTTGGAGATCTGGGGTTGGGTTAGGAAGAGAGAAGGTGAGATGGATGTTGGAGAGGAAACTTGTGTTGCAAGATGCATTCCTCAAGATTCTTTGTCTCCTGAAACAGTAAATTGATTACTTTGGCTTTAAAGAGTAATGAGATTCAGTCAGTACTGAAAAGTCAGTATGTAGAGTATGCTCTATTTTCTAGGTCATAAATTGGTTAGGAACATATAGAAGTAATAGAACTGCTCTTTAAACTGTACATTTTATGGACTGGAACAATTTTTCAGTTTTGTAACATGAATGTTTTGCAACTGGAAAGAATTCAGGTCTAAATTTACAAAGCTTATAAACTTCTTAGCCATATGAATTATCTTGTTTGATCCCATTTGAATGGGGTTATACAGTCATCAATACTAATAGCTCCCTATTTCACACTTTCTCTGTCTGCCCCACTTTCCTGTACTCTCAGGTAACTCCTGTTACTGTTTCTGAAGTATTATCTGTTACTGTAACTGAAGGGTTATCTATCTTGGCTTTCATGTACTGAATGATTTCAAATATACAAACAAACATACACAAATCCAACATGATTAATGTGGTAAAAACAAATAAAAACAAAAAATAATGGGATGAAATAATTAAAGAACTAAAGGATAGTTATGGCATTCATCAGTGCCACACTGCATTCTGGATTTATTATCCCTTCTGTGTGGTCCTCAACGCCTCCAAATGTGATCCACTGAGGGAAACTATAATTTTTTTTCCCTTCTCACAGGTAATTTGCACTTGATTTTGGCCCATTTCAATAAGCTACTCCATAGACTTAAGTGTTAACATTTTAAGATCTTCAGTTTTATAATAGACTAACTTTTCTCCTGTGACTAGTACTACTTATATCAATCCTTGGAAGAATGAGGGGGAAAAGATTCACACCATTTTTGGTATACTCACCTGAAACTCAGAATAAAATAATATAAACCTTAGTCATAAATACATCTACTTCCAATTATATTAGGTTGAGAACCAGTATGATTATACTGGTTGTTGTGGTTGATTAGAATTTTATTTGATTTAGATTGAAATGTTTATAATTTATGTATGCTGTATCTAGAGAATACACATAATAGTTAGAAATTAATCTGATTAAACTAAAGTTTCTTTCCAACCATGTTTGGTTTATTGAGTACAAAGGTGAAAGTTTTCACTTGCCCCTAAGAAACTATCTTCTAAGAGATTATTGACACTGTGTTTTTCTTTATTTTTAAATTCTGAATGTCACTGCTCCCTAATTATTTAAAGCCAAGCTTCTTTTTAATACTTCTTTTTCTGCTTTTTAACTTCTTACTTCATATACATATTAGGCTGTCAGATTACCATTTGTAACCATGGTCCAAATTTTCACAGCTTAATGATTTATAATTCTAAGTTCAATCTTATTTAATGTGTGGATTTTTGAGACCTATCACTTGACCAATAAGAGAAGCAACTAATTGTATCCTTAAAAAATTTTATATGAAGAGTAGGAATCACAGAACTTTCACAGACACTCAATCCTCTCAAAAATTATAATGAGAACATAATGAAGGAAAAGAAAATAAGATTCAATGATCAAGAGGAAAATAGAAAGTTTAATACAAATTAACTATTAGTTAGATTTTAAGACCTACAATGATAAACTTAAGGGATCATCTTAATTAAACCAGCTAATTTATTTAAAGATACGTGATGGAATTGCTAAAGAAAAATAAAAACTTCTGAGCAATGAATTTCTTGGAATTCATGTGATGAAAGTGCAATGGCCAAATTGTAGAATCTTAGTGGTTGCAAAGTATTTTACATACAGGAGAAGACTGTTATATTCAATTCCTTCAAAGAATATACTCCATGGTATTTATAGTGTCAGTGGGGGTGGAGGGGGGAGAAGCATGTTGAAGATCCATCAGATATAACAACACATCTTCCAAGATGTCTTACCCGTTCATCTGTACTGCCTGTTGCATGATGGGAATAACTGATGAGACCAGGGATAGGCTGCTCACCGTGTGCCATGATAACAGCAGGACTGGTGTAGAATGGAGGCTTCAAATGTATAACATATAACAACTATGAATATTGTGACAAGAAAACATAAAACTATACATGCAAAATGATGAAAGAAAAAAAGTTAAAAACAAATGGAACAATGAAATGCAAATTTTTTCCAAATGTAAGGTGATACAATTAGCTCTTTAGAAAGATTGACATTGATTATAATTTTTACTCTTTCAGAGTAAGAGTAAAAGAACATATGACTTTAAAATGCACTCTATTTCACTACTCAGTTCCATTAAGGCAGACAAATACACACATACATAGACACATAAACACACGTGCCTTAAATACTTAAGGAAGAACTTAATGGGTCACTGAAGGGATTTGAAGCCAGAATTAAAGGGGTTTGGTAAAAACACCTCTGTGGCTGTGTGAAGACTTTACAAGGATTTCTCTAGGATTGCTATGTTTTAGCAAAATATCAAGATGACGTTTAAAACTCTAAGGATTGCTTCCTATAGCAATTAAATTCCAATCTTAGAGCTTTCAACCAATGCGGGGTGGGAGATGGGGAGGTCCACCATTCCTAGAAATAATATGTTACTTTCTGAAGACATTAAGTGGATCATTATGTTAACCAGGTTTTGTTACTTTAAGAAAACCAACTTATTCAAGTTCTACATGGTATACAAGTTACCCTTCGAATTTCCCCCCCAAAAATCTGTTAATACTTTGGTACCATTTTATTATTATTTTCTGCTTTATTCAATTAAAATAGCACACACATTTTATTTAGTTGCTTTCTATCCCACCAGGGTAATTGTTTTGAGCAACATTTGAATAATTGTGTAGTTAAGAAAAATTCAACATTGTTGAAAAGTTTTGTATTTTAAAAATATTAATCTTTCTCATATTCATTTTTAAATTTAAATTTTTCTAGCCCCAGTTTGTTGTTCCTATAAGAATTTATGAATTTTTGACACTGTGAACATGTTATATGTTTAGTGACAGCAACAGTGATATCGTCAAAAACTTTGAAAATGCTACATTGTTTATCACTGCAATTTTTACTCTAGCATTATCTTAGAAGCTTGACTTTCAGAACAAATGTTTTTATCTTTAGCACTCTACATAGTGGAGGGAACACAGTGGTAGACTGTCATGAATATCCAAGTTATTTAAGAGAACTTAAAGAGGTACTAACGTGAGGAGGGACAGGATGGATAGAGGAAGGAAACCAGTACATTTTCCAGTGAGTCCTTTAGAACCCTGGGTCGCTCTCAAAAGGCTTACCTTGGCAGCAATGGCTGCTGCAGTTATATGTGATGAGGAACTGTCTTCTGTTGAAGCAACACCACTGTCTTTCTTCTCTTCTTCTTCTTCCTCACATTGTACCCCTTTGTCTTCTGTCTGTTTATGGGGACTGGTGGTGGGAGGAGGGGAAAGAGGAGGTGGCGGGGAAGGTAAATCTTCAAGCTCGTCATGCACCTCCTTTACTTTTACAATGGCATCGCGCAGGAGGTCGATGGCGTGAGGTAGAGCTGGCAGTATGAACTGGAAGCATTCCTGTATGCAAGAGGAAGAAAAAACATGCAGCTGGAACAGTGTTCTAGGTGAAAAAAAATGCTGTCAGTCAGATTTATTTGTCAATCTGAATCTGCACTCTCCCTCCCCTCGTGACCTTAAGAATAAAGAATGCTATTTAAAGCAATGCACTTGCAATACGATATGTATGACTCACTTTACAACATTCTGTATAAAATGCAAGACTTCAACATTATCTAAGCATATATAGAGATGCTTAGTATCACTCATGATAGGAAACATATAATATAAAACTACATTAAGATAGCTTTTCTAGCCTATGAGGGTAGCAAACAGACAAAAGTTTGACAACATACGCAGTGGGTGATGATGCGAGAAAGCATGCACTCTCACACACTGCTAGAGGGAATGTAAATTAGTGCAACCTTACGGAGGATATGTGTTTCTCTATAGACACACTGAAACACACACACACACACTTATTTTCAAGTTTTACAATACTCGTTGCAATGAGAAGAGATTAGAAACAATCTATATGTTCAATTATAGGGAACTGACTGAAGAAGTAATGGGTACACTGGCACAGTGGAGTATTAACTCACTGCCACTTGTGTCTGTTCTGATTCCTAGTGCATCTGGAGAGGGTTCCTGCAACTGTGAAACTTTATGAGGGCAGTTAGACCCCACTTCCCCTCACTGAGAGGCTGGTGGGTTTGAATCTGCAACAATGTGGTTAGCAATCCAACATCTAGCAGAAAGCTTCACCAGGACTCACTAGTTAAAGGAGGAATGAAGAATGTGAAGAATGTGTATAACATAGATGGATATAACAGATATTGGTGAATAAGGAAAGCAAGGTAGAAGAAAACGGACAAAGCATATTATTTAAGAGAAGAGAAAAATGAATATATAAACATACATACATGGGGGCTTCAAAACATTTGTTGAAAAATGGAATTATAAGATAATGGAATTTTCCATAAACTTTTTCAGCACCCCTCACTCTACCCCAACAGGGACAGGTCAAAAAGTCATGCCACAAAGTCATAAAAACTTTTACTAAATCAAAATAACACTGTGTAAAACTCTTGTTTCTTGACATATCTCCCATTTTATGAAGGTGGTATTTCCATCTCTCTATTCCTTTTCAAAAGAGTTCTGTGCGTTTCAGTTTATATCACATAAAAACAGCAGTCCTGGCATCCTTGAGGGATCCAAATAATGTTGTTCCTTTTAAAACGTTCTTGGAGTTTTGAGAACAGAAGAGTCTAAATTAGGGGCAGCATCAGAGAAGTAGGGTGGATGGAGTAAAGCTGACCCACACAATTCTTGTAGGATGGTCCTTGGTACTCTATTAAAGTAAGCAGGTACATTGTTGTGATGGTTTAAAAGAATTCACAAATGTTCATAGCCTTTTCCTCGTCAATGTAGTTTTTAATTTTCTTAAAGCTCCTTTTTAATAAGCCCCCTTCACAGTCCTGTGTCTTTTAAGAAAATTTACCAAGACTGTTCCTTTGGCATCTTAGAAAAAAAAAACGATTTTCATAAGCTTCTGAGCTGATCCCTCTGCCTTGAATTTAATTGGTCCAGCAGGTCCCCTTCAGAAGCCACTGCTCTGGTGGACTTGTTTTTGAAGGTGGTCTAATGAGACTAACTGTCTCACTGAGAGCATTGTTGGTGACCCCTCACTTTTCTCAGAGACAGTTTTAACCATTTTTTATTCGGAATAAGTCCAGGTGACCATAAACATGTGGACATTAATAGCAATACGTTTTTCTTTAACTCTCGTCTGTGTGTTTTAAAGCCATAGTTTATAAACATTTTGGCCAAACAGGCCTATAAAATGACCAATAACACCAGAGAGACGCACTCCTTAATACAAGCACCATACAAGATCACAAAGGAAGGTTTTTACCTATGATTGCAACTCATTAGGCAGGAAAGGGCAGGAAAAAAGGAAGAATGTGAGGAAGGAAATGGAAAGAGTGCTACATTATTATAGGGGATACAAAATCACAAACCAAAAGGTATATGAACTATTGAATAGAAAAACAATTTGTTATGTAAACTGTTACCCCTCTCTTTTTTTCCTCATACCCCCCTAAAAGATGAGCCTTTTGGAAAACTCTTTTCAAGTAAGAAAGAAAGGAAGCTATCCAAGGCTTCTATGCTTGTCTCAAAAGAACAGAGGAGCTATTTTGGTAAGTTCCACCTGGCTAAACCAGGGATAATTTGAGTATCAATATGGAAGATAAATATAACAAGTTAAAATGCATCAAATATGTTTTAATTTGAGTTAATGATGTTACCTAAGAGAAGAGTTGGTACCCTTTAGAAGATCCTAGGGAATCATCAAATTTTTTTAAAAGTAGTAAATAAAAAGAATCAAACATTTACCTTGCTTTTCTGATATGAATGGTGTATCAGTAGTAACCAAATTAAGAGATGTGACAATTTTCTGTTTAGGAAAATAGTGTACTAATACACAGAGAATGATAAAATTAAAGTATCATTATTTTGTAGTCCCTAATCCAACAGATCTAGTATACTGAACATCAATGGTTGGTATCATAAAATGAGAGCCATTCACACATTAACAGGCCTCAGCTGGAGAAAAATATAATTAACTATGAAGTAACTGCTAAAAAAACTCATGAAATTGAACCTGACCAAAATTCTACATTCAAGCATCTATTCAGAACAATTACAGCAACTAAGGGACTTGGTAAAGGATGTCATGGAATGATTCAGAAAATCTAGACTGAAAACTGTAGCGGACAAATAAACCAGGTACTTTAACAAATATATTGCAAAGAAAAGGAGGAGAACCAATAGAAAAAAATATAATCAATATGTGGACATTTTTTCATTATGATTCAAACAACTACAGTATTAAAAAAGATCCTCTCATCTCCTACCCCTGATTTTTGAGACAATTTGATATTTGAATACTGAAGAATATTAATGACACTAATAATTGGTAGTTTTGTATATGATGTTAGTGAAGTGGTTATGTAAAAGAGCCTACAATTTTGAGATATAAACAGACACATGTAAGATGAAGTAACATGATATCTGGAGTGCAATTCAAAACACATGAATGACACCAAACTGGCTATTTACTATGGAACTACATGGAGAACATGGAGATTCACTATCTTAATCTGACTAGTTTTATGAATGAGTTTTTTCATAATGAAAAAAACGAAGTTTAAACAACATTGTATGTCCAATTTTGCTTGACAAATAGTGAGCAATATGAAAAGTGCCAAACAAAGGTTACTGTTAGCCCTTTAAAGTGATAAATTGTTGTTGTTTTTACTATTTTATTGGGGGCTCTTACAGCTCTTATAACCATCCACCCATCCATTGTGTGAAGTACATCTGTATATATGCTGTCATCATCCTTTTTAAAACATTTTCCTTCTATTTGAGCTGTGGGTATCAGCTCATTTTTTTTGCTCCTTCCCTCAAATTGTTTTTAATGACCTAAGCAGCAGGTAGAATATTAAAAGAAGGTAAGCAATCACTAATTATAGAAATACTGCATGTACATCTTGATAGTTTGTCTCAGGAATCTTCTGGGGTTCTATAAAATGTGACATTTCAGTTGTGTAAGCCACTATTTGTACTTACTATTTCCTTAACTTACACAATCAGTGATTCTTAACCTTCCTATTGCCACAACCCTGTAATACAGTTTCTCATGTGGTAGTGACCCTCAATCATAAAATTATTTTTTGTTGCTACTTCATAACTGTAATTTTGCTGTTATGAATTATAATGTAAACATGTGATAAGCAAGATGTATTAGATGACCCCTGTGAAAGAGCTGTTTAAGGAATGTGGACAAACATGGAGGAGGTGTGACAGAGAGATAGTGCAGGTGAGGATTTTTGGTGCATCTTGGTTATGCTCTAAAACCATGGAGCCCCAAAGTGAGAAGAGAGAATCAAACATAAAGAAATCTTCCACTTGACCTGTGTGACCGTAAGTTCCCCAAACCTCAAAGTTACTGCTGTCATTGGTCTTTAGGATGACAATGAAATAGGAAAAGGATGATTTAACGCCTATTATGCATATTTTATTATTTACTTTATTTCTTTTGATTTCCTAAATTATTGGAGGGGGAGTGTTACAGTATAGAAAGGTTCTCTTCAGTACATTTCTTTCAATGTGAAAATTTAAACTGGCAACTTATATAATTAAATTAGTGATCAGTGTTTTTTTCACTCCTGTTGAGTTGGTCACATATGAGATTAGTTCATACAAGAATTAAGAGATCTGATTCCAGTTTCACTATAGTGATCATGGAACTCAACTATTTTGATTATCCATCTCTCAAATATTTCTTCACTATATCCCATTCTCAGAGATTGAGAAAATCAGCATAGATTTATCATGATAATAAGAATTAGGCAAAAAAAAAAAAAGAATTAGGCAAAAGCAGTTGTAACAATTACAAGAGCATAATTTTTATTTCTTAAAAAAGAATAGTTCGAAATTGAAATTTCTTCCTCTCTAGTCATATAAAACAAAGCAACTGATACTGACTTCTCTACAGAGCTCAGAATAATATCATTAGGAGAGCTAGCATTAATGATAGCATGTTAATGTAATTTTTTAGAAAATATTAATGAAGTAGTTTGACAAAAATTTTAAAAGGCCTACCTGTGATTGACAGTAATATATTAAACATTTCTAATTAATATATGTGTTTCATCATAGAAAGTAAAAAAGTTGGTTCTTATTTTGGATTAATTAGAAATTTTTGCATTTGGAACTTTCTGAACAAAAAAATGCCATTGAATTCCATTTTTAATAGCTTTTGTTAGGTGCTGTTAAGTTGGTTCCAATTCCCAGTGGTATTTGTACAACAGACCAAAACACTGCCCAGTCTTATATATTCTTTCAACAAAATAAAAACTAGAATTAACACTATATGACTTAAAACTTTAAAAAATTTACATTTATCCCAACTTTAATAATCTAAAATGCCGGTAACATTTCAAAAAGTATGAGCTTTTTAAGGGATGCTTTTGAATATAAACATAACTACAAGTGTTAGCAGTAAATAAGTTTTCCTAATCATTTTCCTATGTAAATTTCAAAAAGGAAATAATCACCATAAAGTGTAGAAACTGCATTTCACTTTTAAAATTCCTTTCTTTTATAGCATAATTCACCAAACACAAGTACAAAAGAATTAAAAGTACAATCAAACCATCTGTTTATCTCTGTAGTAAATTAATTTTCTAGTAGGAGTGTAATAAGGTCTTTTTATCATGGAAACCAAGAGCAATGAAAAGGAGCCATGGAGAACGATGTGAAGAATTAATCCTTGGAGGTGTAGTAGGTTACAAATTGGGCCGCCAACCTCACGGTCAGTATTTTGGCCCAACCTGTCATTCTGAGGGAGAAAGACAAGACTTTCTAATCCTGTTCTAAAACAGAATCACAACAGCAGAAACTACAGGGGCCCTTCTCTTCTGCCCTGCGGGGTAAAGTGACCAGATTTTAAGTGGGACACCATTAACTCGGTGGGGCGGGGGGTTCTTTAAAATTTTGGTTTATATGTAGCAACAAAAATTTTCATAGAATGCAAAAATAGTACTGTAATATACTTATTTTCATGTAATATACTTATTTCATGTAATATACTTATTTTCATGTTAATGCTGTGGGACATTAGGAAATTGTTAAAAATCGGGACGTCTCGTCACCTCACTGTAGGGTAGTTCGGTGTCAGCATAAACTCAGTGGCAGTGAGTTTGGTTTTAGAGAGTTTGGGTCACTGCCCTCAGCTTCTAGGCCTTCCGAATTTCAGATCTGCTAAGGGAATATTTATTTGCCTTCAATGTGTCTTTGGGACATGGAATATCAGTTTTACTTCTGGAAAGGACTTAAGACTAAAGGTATTAACCCAAACTTGGGAGAGGCTAGAAATGAAAAGTCATCCAGGTAGAACATGTGACTGACCACAATAAAACATCTGGACACCAATTGCTTCATTGAGCACACCAAAAACTATCAATAAATTTGAATTTAACTCAGAGTGACCCTTTTGGACAGGAGACTGTAAATCTTTATAGGAATAGGGAGTCTTGTCATTCTCCCTGGTTGACACTATTAGTACATTGTGATACCCGGCGAAAAACATGCATCCATGATGACACAGAGAGAGCACAGTGGAATTCCATGTTTGGTATCTCGCTTGAACTCTGCCCTATATGTTTCTTTCCATGGCTGATTTTAATCTGTACTATTTCCCTCTAATAAAAAATAACCATAAATATATCAGTTTTCAATGAGTTCTGAGAGTCCTTGCAGTGAATTATCAAACCTTGAATAGGGTTTTAAAAAGTTTACCATCATCAAATTGGTGCCAGAAATGAGGGCAGTTTTATGGAACTGCTCCAACAACTTTGTAATGGACTAACTCTATACTAATTAACATAAATCTCAAGGTTGCTTACCTGAGATCCTTTCTTGCTACCTGGCAGGTTAATTATGAGAGTTTTCCCTCTGATTCCACATACAGGCCTGAAAGGAAAAAAGAAAGTGGATAAATGCTACATTTTAAGGAATGCTTTGTTTAAATACATTCAACAACAGAGAGCAATCATTGTACGTAATATGTGAACAACTGGTGTAGGAATGGTATCTCTACAATACAATTGGGTACTCTTACTGAGGTTATTTTACAATAATGGCTAGTGTGGTAGATTGGAAAATGCACTGAATGTGGAATCAGAATAAATTTACTCACTTTCAATCTATTTGACCATGCCCAAGTTATCATCAGCATCTTTATAACTCATAAGGTTGCAATGTATTCAATGAGATAGAACATATGAAAATGTGTATAGTAGTTCTACGTATGTTTAAACATGTAACACATACAAAGTGCCTGAGAGTCGAGACTGGAACTTGAGCTTTTTCTTCTCAGCCAGTCTAGAAGTTTGGAAATGAGACTAAGTTTTTCACAATGCTTGTCTCGGGGTTGAGAGTGGAAAGTTATCTGAGTCAATTGAATCTAGAAAGACCTTTCAATTACTAGGTCACAATTAAACCAATCTACAAGATAAGAAATGTTGAGAGCTGGATTTTCATTTGAGTATTAGACTCATGCTCTGTCTTGAATTGACTTTGTTACTTTGATCTAGTCAGCTATCTTAAATGTGAGGTGTATGTTTTCATTTACGTATGTTCCTGTTGTTTGGTGACATCCCGTCTACTTGGATTCACTGGGATGCTGCATACAACAAAAAGATATACTACCCAGTGCCAGATTATCTGCAAGATCATTGCCAAGTTTGTATCTACTGCTGTAACCACTGTGCCTGCCTATTTCATATCATTCCCTTTAGTCTTCATCTGTGAACATAAATTACTGTCACCTTGGACAGATATCACCTGCCTTTTAGTTCAAATTTTAGATTTATGTACATCTGATATAAAAGATAAAAATATTGTTTTTGTCAGAAGTATAGTTAGAATATATTAATGTATCCTTTCGATGACACGTTGAGACATACTTTCCTGAGTTTATATTTAAATGTAAATTTCAGAGTTAAGAACAGAAAATAGAAGTAGATAAGGATTTTTTGTTTATTTTCTAGTTTTTAATTTCTTCAAACATTACTTTGGAAGATGCCAAACAGATTAAGCATCAATGGTAATGTAAAAACAAGTTTTTAAAAATAAAGACTATACCTGAAAATAAGGTCAGTTATGCTACCATATAACCTTCAATTATCAATAATTGCAATGCAAACTTATTTGGAGGCAATTCAGCAGGGGGAAAACAAAACAGGAAACTGGACCTACTCACAAATTAACTGTGGGATAATTTATTTTTGTTATTTGAAATATCCCTTTCTGAAATATATATGGTATGGGGACCAGAATGAACTTATTGGTCAATGGATATTTTAAAGTTTGAGGTTTATTTTGAAGTCTAAATTTGGCAAATGCATCTTAATAAATATGGGCAAGGCATATTGCAAAAGTAATGGCATTACAAGAGTGACCAAAAGTCTTCATAGGAGAGTTTATAGGTTTACATAGAATAGTCCCTGGGAATTATACAATTTATATCTGATAACTAATTAGCTCAAAGATTTTCTACACGAGAAAATGAGACTTTCTGGAGAGTTTTAAGCAGAGTAACAATATACTGAGATATGTGCTTTCTAAAGCTATCTCTGATTGCAAGGTGTAAACCACCCTGGAGAAGTCAAGACAAGATAAGAGTCAGATAATGCTGGACTAAAGAGATGAATTATGGTGGTTGAAATGGTAATGAAGACAAATGGATTGGTAATAATTCTTTAAATGCATTCTGATCTAGATGGAAAATAATGAAATAGCTACCTTTTGACACTAAAACTTTTTTTCCCAGGAAGCTTTTTTTTCCTTTCTGCATCACTGCCCTTGTGGGAGTCGAAAGCCCAGCCTTGCTCCTGGATAGTTGCTGCTGGATTTGAACCGTCAACCCTGTGGGCTGTAGTCCTGCACATAATCATTGAGTCACCAGGGCTCAGCGTCCCCAGGAAGTTTTAACACAAGAAATCACTTTTTTAAATGGAACTTATTTGCATTTGGATTATAATTTGTCCTAACCTGTATTTATACCACACATCTAATATTTTAAGGTTTAATTGTTTAGACCCCTAGATCAGATATTTAATGCCTTTTTCTGAGATGTAAACCTTTTATTAATATATTTTAAAACATTTCCTTTCTCTCAATATCTATTATCTCACTGTGGAGCTCCAATTTGATTATATTATCTAGTTGTATTTATCATGTTTTTAACATCTCCTTCACTTTTATGCCTCTTCAACTATCTGGAGTGTACTGTGAGCAATTTTCCTAAATTGTTTAATCTGTTTCCCTATTTTCTTTATATGTAATTTATAGGCTTAAGCTTCTATTAATTTTTAAAATTTCTTATATTGTATTTTACTTATTTAAAACTGTTGAGTTGTTCTTTCTACAGGAAGCTTATTTTTTTTTTTTTAGTTCTTTAAATACATTACATTTCTATCTTTCTGTTCTCTTTTGGTATTACCAGAATTTCAAGTCTTTGAGGGTCCTCCTATGGTGTCTGATTCTTTATGGTGTCGTGGTTTCTATGTACACTGTAACCTTTATATGTCTGTGACTTGCTAATTTGCCTTGAACTTTATTTATGAGACAGTTCTGAAGTCTAGAGTGAAGCAGAATTCTTCTAAGCAGAGTTTACTTCTGATTGATCTCTGAGAACACTGTCAAGTCAAGCCATGCCAAGCCACACCAAACCCCACTGTCTTTGACTTGATTCTGACTCAGAAACCCTATAGATTCCCTATAGGGTAGAGAATCACCACGCCCTATGATTTCAGAGGTTGTAAGTCTTTATGGGAGCAGTCTGCCTCATCTTTTCTTCATGGCATGGATGGTGTCTTTGAGCTGCTAACTGTTTATAATTAGCAGTCCAACATGTAGCCTACTATATAACCAGGCCTCCTTCCAAGCTAAGGATAATTTAAAGTAAATTCTTCACTACTTGGCACTTTTCAGACTGAGGCATCTGTGGTATGATCTGAAGGGGATAGGAGCTGGATCCAAGGTCGGAGAAGTAACACAAAAGGCGAGGGATAGATGCCACACAGAGGTTCCCAGGGACCAAATGTCACAGTGCTGACACGAGGACTTCTAAAAATAAAACAAAACAGAAAAATCAAGTCGTTCCCTAGATTTGGTGCCCTGAATTGAACTTCTGTCATCCCAAACTGTTAAAAAATACTTTTCTGTTTAAGTCACTCACAGGTGACATTTTTGATTTAGGAGCACATATGAAACAAATATATAATCCCTTGTCTCACTTGTCTTTTGCAACCTAACTCACCTCCTGTCATGTGAAGTTCTGGAAGCTTTCCCTGAAATGTTGTAGAAATGCCCTGAGAGAAGGTACACGTTGTATATATTGTATTTCTGTCTCATAGTCTTTTTATAGATAAGCTAATTGTGCACTGGATGAAAACAGAAGTGTTTCAGGATGGTAATGGTGTTAACATTAAATTACTACTTTAAATGACTAGTCTCTAAGTTCATGTTTTCCTTTTAGGGTTTTTTTTTGGTTATTTTGCTGTGTAGCCAACAGTAGCATGGAAACCATTTTAGGCACCAACGAGAGAAAAGTTTACTCCTTCCCAGTAGCAATGAGTATCATTGTTGAGTTTACATTCAAATATTAAGCAAGTAAAACACAGAGAGCAAATTGGCAATAATGGTAGATAATGGGGTAGGCAGGCAAATTGTGGCAAAAATGATTGTTGTGATTTCAGTCTTCATGACTTTCTATGACTCTGCCCACAGAGGTGGCAAAACTGTAACTGTTACAGGAAATTACCTGGTTTTTTCTCCCATGGCCTGCCTGGTGGACACAGACCCTATATCTTTCCTTTAACCACTGTGTCACCAGGGCGCCTTAAAAATAAATCTTCCAGACTGCAGCCTACTGGCTTGGCGGTTCAAATCCAGCAGCAGCTCTCCAGGAGCATGGCTGGGCCTTCCACTTCCACCAGAGGGCAGTGATGCACTCTCCAAAAAACCCACAAAAATATAGATCTTTAATATTCTATTTATATATGAAAACTGAAGAACATATCTTACTTCATAAAACATAATTATAAAAGGCCTATATAATTAAAATTAAGTACTTAAAACCCAGTTGAAATACAGTTATTGAGGATCACAGCATCAGATTTCTTCATAAAATTAAAATCTCCTTATCAATTTTTTTTATGAATTTAGATATTCATATATTAGTTTTTCCTAATGAAAAATTTACTAGTACTTTAAAGCATTTATTGGTGATACATGCCTTGTGCTGATAAGTATAAAGTCAGAAGGGTCATTATGAGTCAAAATTGACTCAACGGTAATCAATTTTTTGAGTATGTGTTACCATGGAAAACTCAAGTAGAAATCACAAGTCAAGTTATTGACAAAATCAAAACTAAAAGTCAGATACATCATTCCTGAATATGGCATCTTAGTCATTGCTCTTTTGCTGTTATAAAGCTGGGAGTTGGTGGGGGAAGTGGAAGAATGTTTAGAAAAAACTAATTAGTTTGATCTCTTTCAAAAATAATGCATACACTATGGACTCGGAGAGATTAGATGCTGCTGTTTTGTGAAGGCAGTTCAATTAGTTCCTAGGGCAGTAAAGTGCTACCCTAAAATAACTTGCCTATAAACACACTGCTAGTCAATGCTAGACTAGCACAAAAATCTAATTCTAAAAATAGACATGTCCCCTTCCACCCCTTTAACAAATTAAATCATTTTATTGGGGGCTTTGTACAGATCTTATCACAATCCATACATTCATCCATTGTGCCAAGCACATTTGTACATTATGTTGCCATCATTATTCTCAAACCATTTTGCTTTCTACATGAGCCCTGAGTATCAGCTCATTGCCCCTCACTCCCCACCCAGACTCGAGATCCTGATCTTTTTTGAGTACCTACTGAAATGAAAGGAGAAAACTACATTCTACAGACCCCATTAATTGTAGACTGAAGAATTATTAATTCAGGACTCTTAAAACTAAACACAGCAGGCAGATAATATTCTTTAGTGAGATAGTTCAAGCATTTAGGTCCAGAGGAAATGCCTTTCTTCTCTGATTCGTGGAACTAGTAAAAGCAATCCCCCGTGACTAAAGAATAGGGGTGAGAATAATCAGCTGCTGTTTGCTTTCTGGATCTTTTCTTTTCCCACTTGGGACCCAAATAACCAAACAATCACGTGGGAAGATAAGTGAGCGGGCTTCTAGACCCGAAGAAACCACCTGCAGCCTAACAATAGCAAAGAAACCTAAACTCACTGCCGCTGCTTTAACTCTTACTGGGAAAGGGGCTCTCGGAACTCGGAGCCTGAGAAAATTCTTGCACACAGAAAGAAGCAAATTGGAGAAAGGGAATCTCTTAATTCTGAATATGGATTGAAAAAAGTCCTAGGCCAACTCTTGAGCTATACATGTATGTAACAGATTCAAAGCAGCACTGGAAATTAAAAAAAAAAGCTAAACACAATACACATCATTGCTTAAGTCTAAGGTTAGTTCCTAAATGTTGTATGTGGTGGGCAGATTCAAACAGTACAACCAAAATGGAACTGTGATTAAACTGTGTTCACAACTTAGCCAGACTAAATGACTGCCAAAATAATCAGAATCAGCAGAAATTAGCATTTGACAGTGGATTTTTAAAAGGAATCAGAGTGTTACAATACTCAAACTGCCCCGGGCTACGGTAAAAAAAATCACTCAAAATGCAAGAATCAGGACAACCTGAACAAACTTCATGGTTAACTGATGTCAACTGCATGGGAAGACAAATGTTATTAAGGAGCATGACACCATTCTTTATAACATAGATGTCAATACTTGCATCAATATAAACATGTAAGTATTCAGCAGAAGATTAAGAAACTATTGTTAAATAATAAAAAATTCAGAGTTTAATAGTTATATATCAGAATTAAAGGATAAACTGGGTAGGCTCAAAATATACAGATCCAAAAGGGGAAATATCAGGAAACTTAAGACTATTAGAAAATATCAAATGATGAAAGGCACAAAATTATTTAAACCACCCCGCACCAAAACAAAACAGTCTCAAGAACTCTTGGGAGACTATCAAAAGTCCAATGGAGCTGATGTCATCGGAGAAGAAAAACAAATTGGCATAGGAGAAATCTGAAAAAATAATGACTAAAACCATCCCAAATTTGACAAAAGGTATAAATTTAGAATCAAGTTTAAGTAGTGCCCAGATACATCATAGTAAAAGCGTCAAAAACAAAGATAGCAGGAATAAAACTAAAACAAAATCAAACTTTGGTACATCTAGAGAAAGACAACACATTAAATACAAAAGAAGAGTAATTCAAATAACATAGAAATTAAAAGATCATGCAAAAATATTTTAGGACTAAAGCTAAATTTTTTTTCCTGTCAATAGTAAGAATACTGTATCTAGGGAACTTATCTTTAGGAATAAGATGAGATAAAGACATTTCCAGATGTAGAAGAGAAATATATTTCAAACAAACAAACCATAGCAGAACTGGTTTTAAAATCCACAGTTCATAGTCAAAAACAACACACAATAGTGGCCAACACTTAAAATAATACTTTGAATTGGGTATAGTTTGAAGGTTGGTCACACTCATTAAACAGACGAGAAAAACAAAACAAAAAAGTATTTAATAAGTAGTTGAGCCAGAAGAAAGCCTGAGCAGTTTGGCTTCAGAAACTGTGCTCATAAAATTTCGTTGCAATTTGGGAAATTCTCAAAGAAACAAATTTACATAATAACCACAAAAATGGATTCAAACATACTAATTATCATGAAAATGACACACAACCTAACAACATTTCCTTCTGGTATACACAAAGTAATCATGAGTTGATGTCAACTTGGTGGCAACTAACAACTATTTGATATACTTAGACAAAACAATTGGGGGATATTAATCAAGCACATAAAAACATTTGAACAATATATGAAGTACCTTAAAATTTATTTTTACTTGACATTGCTCTCTAGAAATATAATTCGAAATACAAGGCACTAACTTGATACTTTATTATACATGGAAATAAGGTGAAACACTGATTTATTAATAATAATCATAATAAAATTCTTGAGTGTTTACTATGTGCCATAAGCTGTTCTTTTGTTGAAAATGTAAAACTGAATATGATAAAGTTCCTGTTCTTAAGGTGTTCCTATAAAATAGGTTAGAAGAATAAATAATTGTACTATAAAAAGTTGTGTCATAATCGAAGCATGTATGACTTCAAAATACAACACAGAAAGATTTAGAAAGAAAGAACTAATGTATCATGTAGTTTTAATGATTGGAATAATAAAACTAATAATGAGGGCTTTAGAAGTAAATAAAAATGAGCATTTATGTTTGTTCCAAATTTACAAATAAACTTTCCAGTGAAATCAGTAATAAATAGAAAGAGAAGAAAAAGCTATTATTATGTTGTGCATAAGTTTTAATTTTCAAAGTTTACCACAAAAATTAGAACTTATTGCAGAGAATGTAAAACTAGGTCCTGCTGATTAAATTTTTACTCCATCAGCTGTCCATTGCCCAGTAATTATGAGGATACAAAAGGCAGAAGGAGAATTAATACAGATAAATCTAATAAGACAGAAACTGATATTTCTAAATTTGATCAAAAAAATTATATTCAGCATAAAGAGCTATTTTAAAACAGTTGCAGAGATGTTTTCCCAGTATACTACAGGGGGATCTATGTCTTATTTTTCTTTCTTTTCTTGTGTGTCTAGCAAAAGATTCTTATATTTGTTTAATTAAATTTTTATTATAAAAATATTAACAAGAACTATCTTTCTTGACTATATTCTTTGTATACCAGGAAGAGTTCTTTGTTTCACTATCACTACACAATTTCATAGGAAAATTGGAATAAATAGTGCCGCTTGGCCACATAGGTATAAGTAATATGTAAGAGTTTAAAAAAGGGCAGCATTAAAGGGTCAATTTAAATTTTTTAAAGGCTGGCATGGTTTTTTAATTAAAAATTCCTGCTATGCTACTTCCTGAATGATACAAAACCTCCAAACTTGAAGCCAACTGAGTTAATCCTGACTCAGAGATAGCCTATGGAGAGGTTCTGAGCCTGTGAATCTTCACAGGGGCAGATTGCCTCCTCTTTCTCCCAGAGGAGTGGCTGGTGGGTCTGAAACACCAACCTTGTAAAAAGCTTCAAAATATTGAATGACAAGAGGTTGGAAGAAACACACATTCAATTATCCCCCAAGGCCTAGCAGACATTTCATCTGGTCAAGAACTGACATTGCACTGATGGCACTGACAAACAAATACAAGGCTCTAGGAATTGACAATTCCAACAGATGTTTCAACACTGGAAGTAACTCACTCGTCTGTGCTCCCAAATGTGGAAGACAACTCCCTGGTCAAATAAAGGGAAATGATCCATATTTGTGCCCATCCCAAGCAAGGGTAATCCAACAGAATGTAAAAATTATCATGCTTGGTAAAATAAGAGGGCACTGAAAAAGAGGACGCCTTTCAACAAGATGGACTGACACAGTGACTGCAATAATGGGCTCAGGGATAGGAATAATTGCAAAGGTTTTATAGGGCTGTCGAGTGTTTAGTTTTGTTTTGTGTAGAGTGGCTGTGAGTGGGACTGACTCAATGGTATCTAACAACAATATCAAGATAAGAAGATAACCAATTAATAACCTTGGACTTGTAGATGACACAACTTGGCTGAAAGTGAAAAAATCTGAACCACTTACTGATTAAAGATCTAAGTCTGCAGCTTTCCAACAGTTAATAGAACAACATAAGAAAACATATATCCTCACAACTGGACCAGTAAGCAACATCATGACCAACATAGAAAAGATCAAAGCTGTCAAGGATTTAATTTAAGTTGAATCCACCAACTAGTGTTTATAGAAGTTAAATGACATACTGCATTGGGCATATTTTCCGTAAAAGACTTCTATAAAGTGTTAAAAAGCAAAGATATCACAAGGGGACTAATTTGTTTCAAATATTTGTGAGAGTAGGGCAGGGATTAAGGAAGACTGAAAAAGAATTGATGGCTCTGAATTATGCAGTTGGTGAAGAATTTTGAGTATACTCAATATGGAAATAATGGACTGACAAAAGTAATGAAAAAAAAATCTCGAAAGAGAGAAAGTCAGAATGTTCTTCAGAAGTGGGATAGCAAAACTTCATCTTAAGCACTTTGGTCATATCAGGTGGGATCAGTCTCAGCCTGCTTCATAAAGTAGCGGGCTGGCAAATTAAAGGAAGACTTTCATTAAGATGAAGTGACATGGTAGGCTCAAACATAACAATGACTATGATGATGGGTAGTGTTACATTCTGTTTTACAATAATTATTATGATAGGTAATGATAGGTATGATAGATAGAATGAGAATTCTGTTTTACATTTCTGATGACTCAGAAGTGACACAATGGAACCTAATAAACACAACACCATTATGCTATTATAATTCTATTTTGCTCTCACTATAATTAAATATTGCCAGATAGTGCAAGTGATAGAAAAGAGAATACGTAGTGATGTTAAGACCCAAGCATATTCTCTTGTAACAATGGTTCCAATGACTGCCATTAGTGGGATATAAATGGTATATGTGGGCTCATACCCCACACAATTAAATGATCTATTTTTATATTCAACACAAGAGATATAAATGGTTATAAATAATAATTGTGCAACAGTATAGTTATGAAGTTTTAAATTAAGTTTTCATTAAGTGAACAGATTCTAAGAAGACATTTCAGTCTAACAAGTGATATATGATATATAAATTAAGGATTTATAAGCTAAGAGTTGCTAAAATAACTAAATTATCATATTGAGGGTAGATATGCCAATAAATACATAGTTTTAAATATACTTAATTAATATAATAATTTTGATATAGTAAAAGTTGCCAACATTTTAAAGATCATCCATATAATTTTATTTATAAAAATGATAACACATCAATATGCCTATTTTCAAATTGGAATAACAAATCCTATCTTGGAATTGTTAAAAACAACTTATTTTATCAAACTCTACTGTTTGACATTAAAAAAGTAATTTAAGTGAAAATTAAAGGATATTAATTTATAATTATAAAAGAAATCACAAAAAGAATAAATTTATTTGTTAAGAAGATAAACTTTCTGATTTATGACTGACATCTTCTAAGAATAAGATGATATCAAACTCCTTAAGATTTTAGGATGGGGGAGGGAGGAGAAAAATGAGGAGCTGAAACTAAAGGATTCACTAAAACCCTTATAAGAGCTGTAAGAGCCCCCAATGAAATGATCTTTTAATTAAATAAATAAATAAAAATAAGAATTTAGGACCTAATACAGGAAATAGGAATTATGATATAGTCAGGATTTAGACAGATGAGATACTAAGACTCTTAACTCTGGTGGAAAACATGGGACAAAAATAAGTATTGTGGTGAAAGTGTAGTTTTTTTCAGTCTATTGCAGTGATTACTGCCATGGAATTTGTTTTCTTTGCAACATGTGGGTGACCTTCTTACCTAGAGAGCATGCCCAGAGGTGTAACATTAAGTGATCCCATCAGCATTGCCAAGGCCATCCCTGGTGCTTCTCTTTCAATTACTTCTTTAGTAGCCTGTAATGAAAAAATGAATAACATTGAGTGAATTAGTCAAACAGAGGGGAGGTAGAACTCACTGAAAATACATTTCATGTCAGTAAACCATATTTTCTACACCCCCACTTATCTTTGGTACCAATGGATAAAAGCAGATGCTTAGAAAAAATCCAGAGAACTTTGATATCAGAATTCTTTCTCATTTCCTACAGTTCAGAAGTATTTATAGAAATCTCATTTTGTCTAATAGCCTAAATTTTTAAAATGATGCCCCAAATTGCTATAAAATCTAAGCAGATACATCGGAAAATATCTGGATACTTTTCTTTGCCTTTGACTGTTAAAATACCTAGTCCTTGGAAACCTGAGATGACCTTATATTCTTCCTAGATCTATGATTTTTATGACATGACAAACAGAAAGCAAGAAAACAAATTAATTTTCTCCATGTACTGACTATAAGAAAAATTCTAGAGTTACCATTTCCTATATCTCTTCAATATAAATTGTATGATTATTTTTAAAAATAAGAAATAAAGGGATAATAAGCTTTAACAATTTGCTAGGAGTTTTGAGGTATGACATTTTAAAAATGAGATAACATTAAACGTGCCATGATACGTGGACAGCTCCCCTACCCTGGAAGAATTTACTTCAGAGGACAAGCTCAGGAAGAGGGACACCACTAATCAGAGTACATAGTAGCAAATGAAGAGGGAAGAAGATAAAGTGGAACACAACCTGGCCTACCAAGCCCCAAAGATGGTATTCCAGCTCAGAGCGGCCAATGCACAGAGAGGACTATGAGTCCGGCTCCATCACAAAACACAACGTCCCTCACTGACCGATAGTGCTTCCAGGGACAACACTGGAGATGCAGGGTGGGACTTGTGCCTGATGTGACCCCATCACACCTGGACAAAACACTAAGTTGTGCAACGTAGCAGCAGCAAGGGGAGCAAAGCAATCGAGTTCCCAGGGAACACCAAAAATAGACTTTGGGGCCAGGGCATGGCACCCCATCAGACTTGACAGGAAAACACTCCTATAGGTCAACAAACAGATCTTGAACGACTTATAGGCTTTTCTTTTTTGTTGTTGTTGTTTTGCTCTGTCTTATTTTTGTGCTTATTATTGTCTCTGCATGTCTATTTAGTTCAGATAGGCTGGAAAAACAATCTGGAGGAGAAAACACTGGGGCTGAGGGTTCCAGGTGGGTACGGGAGAGGGGGGAAAGGTGGAAGACAGGAAATGTGTGTTAACAAACCCAGGGATACGGGAACAACAAATGATTTAAAATTGATGGCAAGGGGAGTAGAGAATGCCTGGTAGGGCTTGATCAAGGGCAGTGAAATTACAGAACCCTGAATGAAGGCCGAATATGATAATGCGACAAGAAAAAGGAAAGAACTAAGAAGCAGAGGATATTTATGGAGGTCTAAATACAGGAAGTATATATGTAAATATATTTATATATACTGAGAAAGAAATATATCTATGTACATATATTTATAGGTTAAGTATCAAGGTAGCAGATAGATACTGGGCCTATTCTTAAGTGCTCCCCCAATGCAAGAACACTTTGTTCTAATAGTCTGGCATTCCTTGATGCTCACCTTCCTGACATGATCACTGAGGACAAAATGGGTACGTAAGCAAATGTGAAGAAAGCTGATAGTGCCCAGCTATCAAAAGATATGGCATATGTTTCATAAAGGCTTGAAGACAAACAAGCAGTCATCTAGCTGAGAAGCAACAAAGCCTATGTAGAAGAAACACACCAGCCTGTGTGATCATGAGGTATTGATGGAATTCGGTATCGTACATCGAAGAACCAGAACAAAAAAAACTTTTTCCTGGGGGGGCATCACTGCCTCTGGTGGTCATGGGCGCTACTCAGTGCCGCTCCTGAGAGCCGCCACTGGATTTGAACCGCCTAGCCCGTGGACTGCAGTTCCGCACTCAATCACTTACGCCACCGGGGCTCAGCCCCAGAACAAAAAATTTTTAGCAGAGTGAATGGTTGTGGAATGGAAACCTAATGCCCATCTGTAGGCAACTGGACGCTCTCTAACAGAAGAGTCACAAATAAGAAACGAGTCAGTCAGTGTGCAGTAAAGCACCAATAAAAAATGCAACTTTCTTCTAGTTCTTTAATGCTTCCCCCCCTCCCCCACCGAAAAAAAACCCCACACTATCATGCTCCCATGTCTACCCTACAAATCTAGCTAGACCAGAGCATGCAGACGAGTAAAGATAAGAGCTGGGAATCCAGGACAGATAAACTCCTCAGGATTAATAATGATCGTGGCGATACCAGGAGAGTAAGGTTAAGGTGGGAAAGAATTATATGATCTACATATAATTATATGATCTACATATAATTCCCTTCCTGGGGGATGGACAACAAAAAAGTGGGTGAAGGGTAACATTGATCAGTGTAAAACATGAAGAATAATAATAATTTAAAATTATCATGGGTTCCTGAGGGAGGGAAAAAATGAGGAGCTGATACCAAGGGCTCAAGTACAAAGAAAATGTTTTAGAAACGATGCTGGCAACAAATGTAGACATGTGCTTGACACAATGGATGTATGCTTGGATTGTGGTAAGAGTTGTATGAGCCCTCAGTAAAATGATTAAGAACAAACAAAAAAACCTCTGCAATGAGCTAACAAAGGAATTTTCTAAGAATGAAACCACTGTTAGTTAAATATTGGGAATGAAATAAACAATCTCCATATCCAGTCTTTTGTGTCTATGAATGAAGCAGGTTACAACAATTGGGAACCATCAGGGAATAAATCTTGTAAAAGAATGTATTCCATTAATGAGAAAGGAAATCAAATTGAGGAATATACAAAATTTTGAAGTACATTAGAAGTACACTGATAGGTCCAAATAAGACTATAAATCTAGGCAAAATTTAGGTGAAAGACATGGCAATTAAAATTCATCAGGTGTGTAATACATGCTAATTAATTTTAAAAATAAATTTCAAGGATGAATAAAAGTCGCTCATTCCTTATGCTTTCATATATGACAGGATTTTCGGAACCTAGAATAATATCTAACAATAATAGCAGACATTTCAAAGGAAGATTAATATGACTCTAGGAAAGCGATTCTCAACCTGTGGGTCACGACCCCTTTCATAGGGTTGGCTTAAGAGCATTGGAAAATACATAAATCTTTAACAATATAATAATTATATGTTGTTTTGTGATTAATCACTATGCTTAAATTATGTTTGATTTATAACGATGAAAATATATCCTGAATATCATTACAATTCATAACAGCAGCAAAATTAGAGTGATGAAGTAGCAATGGGGGGGGGGTGTCACCACAACAAGAGGAACTGGAGTAAAGGGCTGCGATATTAGGAAGATTGAGAACAAATGCTCCTCCAAGAACTCAATAAAACCTTTAAAGATGGTGGGATACCAGTAGCAGGCAAAAGCTCTTGTGATCTAGTGGGCAGAAGGAAATGTTCCTAAATTTGGGAATGAGTTCCTTGTATATAAGTATAAAGGTTAAAAACATAGCTGTACCTCTTCCAGAATCACTTATTTTCCAAATTCAATTTATCCAGCACAATTTTGAGGTCTCTTGAGAAGAAACATGGAAATACCATGATCATAAATTGTTTTACTCAGTTTTAACTTCTAACCAATGCCAAACTTAACTCACTGCCGTTGGGTCAAATCTGATTCAAAGCTCCTGTAGACTGTGACTGTTTATGAGAGTAGGAGGCCCTGTCTTTCTCCAGAGGTGTGGCTGGTGGTTTCTACCCGTTAACTTTGTGGATTGCAGCCCAATGTGTAACCACTATGCCATCAAGGCTCCTTTACAAGTTCCATGAGGTTTTAAAATCTTAAGAGCACCAAAGGCCAAAAAAGGTGATAGTAACACTCACTGTTAGTAACACTCACATTATAAACAATCTTGAAAATAGAAAGGGTAAAAAAAGAAACAGCCTTTGAATTAATATTTATTTCATTGCCAGCTTAAAAGTTACATAAACAATGGCTGACATTTAATGAGCTTGGGATTCACATAGCAATAGTGATGGACTCAGAGTATAGTAGCTAGCTTAATTCCAGGACAAAGACAGGAGTCTTCCATTTAAGTAGGCACTTAAAAACATAACATTTGTCCACTGAAAGAACATTTTTAAAATTAAGCTCTTGTGTTAGGCGCCACCACGACAGTTCTGATCCATATGCACAACAGAACTGAGCCTGGCGTGGTTCTGCAACCATTCCCATGCCTGCGTCCACTGTTGCAGCCATGGTGCCGATCCCTCTTGCTGAGGGCCTTCCTTCCTTTTGCGGTCCATCCACTTTATCGAGCCTGATGTCCACCTCCAGGGACTGGTTTCTCCCGACAATATGTACAAAGGATCTCACTTGAAATCTTGCCATCTTTCATGTTAAGGAGAACTCTGTACAACTTCTTCCAGGACAGATACATTAGTCCTTTCAGCAGTTCATGGTACTTAAAATATTCTTCGCCAGCACCACAATTCAAATGCAGGGGTAATTCTTTTGGTCTTCCTTATTCAACGTTCAACCTTCACATGCATATGATGCAATGGAGAATACTATGGCTTCAGTCAGATGCACCTTAATTCTCAAGGAAAGACTCTTGCTTTTCAATACTCTAAAGAGGTCTTGTGTGGCAGTAGCTCTATCTTTGGGTCTCTTGAGTGTGGATTTAAGCAAGATAAAATGGAATGCTGGTGGCATAGTGGATTAGGACTTGGGCGGCTAACCACAAAGTTAAATGTGGCCAGCCATTCTACAGAAGAAGATGAGGCTCATAAACTCTAATAAACAGTCTCAGATTCCCTTTGGGGCAATTCTACTATACACTATAAGGCTAGTATGAGTTGGAAATGTCTGGAAGACAGTCGGTTTTGACACACAGTGGAGGATAGAATTCATCCAGAGGTACCTGAGAAGAAAGCCTAGCAATCTACTTCCAAAATCACCAACTGAAAACTTTATAAAGCACAGTTATACTTCTATTCACATGGAGCTGTTATGAATTATGAACCATGAACCATGTATGAACAGACTTTAAAAGTTCATGGGAAAAAGATGGAGCTTTTATATGACCTTTTCTAAGTCCTCTCATACTATTCTAAGTACCCTCTGGGAGGCAACAGTGAATTAAACAAACTTCTAAGGGTATATAAACTCATTGTCAGTACATAAAAACCTCAATTGGCAAAGTACATGCAAGGAGAACTGTTTAAAAAGTGATCAGTTCATTAATTTTTCTAAATCCCCTAAAGCATCAGTTGGTCTAGTTACATCACTGTCTACCTTACTATCATTTTTCATATCACTGTTTTATTAAACTTTACTTTGGGATCAATGAAAACAGCTCAGTGAAACTCCTATTTACATTAAGAAAGTCAGCGAGACTACTGTTCACCACATTACACTTAGGTTTTATCTAGTAGGACTTAGAGGGGAAATTTCCTCTGAGGTTTTTCAAGACTAGAAATGAATACATTTGTGTGGCAGTTTGTTATAATTTTTATTTTTTTCAATTTGTTTTAAAATTATGACACCTGTAAATCAAATTACTGAACATATATCATCTTATTTTACTTATATATACTTGCAGCCAAATGCTCTACCACTGAGCTATACCCCCTGTTTATACATACTTACATGAAAAACTCTGCTGTATTTTATATATTTGAGAGAACATGTGAAATACCAAAAATGAATATATTTCTATACATAAAAAATAAAAATATATGAAAATACATAGACAAAATAGAAGTGGATGGGTGGATGAATGAATGAATACATTCTTTTTGTTTGTTTTTTTGGGGGGCATCACTGCCCTCTGGTGGTGAGAGTAGGAGGCTCTGCCTTGCTCCTGGAGAGATGCTGCTGGATTTGAACCTCCAACCCCGTGTTCCGCAGTCCCGCGCTTAACCACTATGTCACCAGGGCTCAGCCGAATACATTCTTTTTTTTTTTTTGTGGGCATCACTGCCCTGGTGGGTATAGGAGGCCCAGCCTTGCTCCTGGAGTGCTGCTGCTGGATTTGAACTGCCAACCCTGTGGGCCACAGTCCCGCACACAACCACTCCACCACCAGGGCCCAGCCCCCGAATACATTCTTTTAACAGAGTTCACTCCAATTTTTTCAAGCCTAACTCAAGGTGGATAGCTTTTTTTTCTGAAGAGAATTTGTGTCTATAGACACATACATCTTATATATCGTAAAAAGTGCATAAAAACTTGCTGAAAAACTCGGCTTAAACATGAGTATATCCGGTACTTTAGATTACAGAAGAACTAGATCTACTATTGTGATTATAGACCAGTGATGCCACTGAAAGGGGTCTTGTTTACAGTTGTTATTAGTTGGAGTCAAATTCTCTATAGGGCAAGACTTAAATTAACCTTTTTAACAGCAGGGTATTCCAAAAGAATGCAAAATATGAAAGAGCGTCAGAGTTCCAGGAAAAATTACATTATTTTTAAATCAAATTTTCCTACAAATTTTAGAAGTTTCCTCATACCATGTTTGTCTGGGGTATTATGAGTTAGAATTAATTCAACAGCAGTGGATCTCAGATATTATACAAAATATATTTTTTCCAAATAACATTGGAACCTTTCTTTTTAAAATAATTTTCTCTTCCTCTTAAACTGTCTGGTGTAGCAGAAAAATTATCCTACTAGAAGTCAGACCATATAGAGAGTGGATTTGTTGCAACATATAGCAATGTGTCCCAAACAGAATGTGCTCAATAAACATGTACTAAATAAAAAAGGAATTAGTATATGAGTCAATCTATTTTAATCCTGGTTTTATCACTTAGTAGCACTTGAATTACAACACAATATTTAACTTCTCTGAGTTTCATTTTATTTATGAGTAAAATACAAATAATAGTAAAACACACCTCTATCTGCTATGAAGCCTATAGGAACTAGATGATACAGATAAATCACCTAGCACAGAATAGGTACTCAAATACATCAATTGGGCCTGGGCCCCAGTGGTGTAGTGGTTGAGTGCAGGACTGTGGCCCACTGGGTTGGCGGTTCAAATCTAGCAGCAGCTCTCCAGGAGCAAGGCTGGGCCTCCTACTCCCACCAGAGGGCGGTGATGCCGAAAAATCCCACAAAAACAAAACAAAACCAGGGACAAATACATCCATTGGCTCTATGCCCTTACTTTTCCAGCATTTTTACATACTTGCAGCTTTGATTGTATCAGACAGAGAAAAAGGATGATACAATTCAGAATTCAAATCCAGTGTGGAGGATTAAAATGAAAGAAAAGAAGACTGAAAATAAAAACTCAAATATAAGAACAATGAGGAATGCGGGGCAGCAAACAGTAGACTTTAACAGTGGAGTCTAAATTAGAGAGGAAGCAGACAAATGGAGTGGAGACTAGAAGATAGTGGAGAAGTTAAGTGCTGCATGCAAAGATCCATGAGCCATAAATAGGGAGGCATAGCTCAAAGGCAGAGAACAAGGGAATAAAATTTAATTTAGAATGAAACAAAAGAAAGATCTCTATCTAAATTATTAGAAAATCCCAAGAATGATTTTAAGAAATTCAGCTTTATCATTTTCAATTACATATACTAGCACATTATAGATAAATAAAGGTTATTTGTATCTGTAAATGAATAGATAACAAGTATTCATATAACACTATTCATTATCCTTGGCAAGAGGATGCTATTAAAAGTTTGAAACTATTTTTCTTGACTAGCTGAAAGCTTGTTTCTACTGTCTCATGAATTATTAATTTGTTATCAAATATTTTTCCCTGATAATATAAACTTACATTTCTACATTATGTTATTTTTCTTAATTAATATGCTCCAATATAACAAGGTTTCACTGAATTTAACTATTCTTGTCAAGACATTCATCCTTAACTTTGAAATTTAAGTATGAAAGCTAACTTCTACAGAAAATCAAGTTTTGTGCTTTTTTTCCCACCCTTGACAGCTTGACTATAACAGTCAATTTAAGAAGACACTCAAAATGAGCTCAAGTTCCTCAAAGAGTATAAAAATCAATGAATAGATAACAGTGATTCTTTAGCTCACAGAACTTGTCAATGTTCAGGTTCAGGTTCATTCTTTAACTTTATAGGAATATAAGCTTTAAGAAGCTATTGCTAATAGGTGATATTTAAATATGTACAGGATGTAAAATAAGTAAATGTAAATGCACAAAGGAGGAGCCCTGAGGGCCCTACAATTACATGCTGGACTGCAAACTACAGGGTCAGCAGTTTAAAACCATCAGCTGCTTCTGTAGGAGAAAGAGGGAGATTTCTACTCCCATAAAGTTATAGTCTTGGAAACACACAGGGTCAGTTCTACTACGTCCTATAGAGTCAGAATTAAACTTGATGGCTATGAGTCTGTTTTAAAAAAAATTTTAAATACAGAAACATGCCCTAGTATAGTGCTACTATGAATAATAGTTCCACTCTGCACACATGGGGTTACCATGTTAGAATCCATTTGACAACAATTGGAAAATGCTTTTAATTATTTTTATAGATGTACTTTTATTAAAAGAGCAGATGAATTTATCTATGAGTGATCAAGTAGGCTTATTATCTGATTATGTCAATTAATAAAAAATTCACTTAAAAGTAACTGCAGCTATCCTCTGCCAAGAAAATATAAATATCCAAAACATTCATTGAAACAGAAGTTAACTGGTGCTTTTATGTCAAACTATAAAGGTGGACAGGGTCCCTGGGTGGGTTCATTCTGAAAAATCAGTCATTAGACACTTTAATGATACATGAACTATATGTCAATAAAAGTTTTAAAAGAAAGAAACCCTAGAGTGGGGCTTGCCCACAAATCTCCCAACAACATGAACTCCGACCCCCACCACCCACCTATGCCCTGAAGAATTTACTTCAGAGGACAGCACCAAAGCTACAGTTCAGGGATTGTGGCATGTCTGATAAGAGTACACAGGAGTAAACAAAGAGAGTAGAGGCAGGGTGGAACACATCCTGTTCCACCAAGCTCCAAGGACAATATACCTGCTAAGAGCAACCATTGTGTAGAGAGGACCATCCCTCACCGACCCATAAGTGCTACGGGGGACAACACTGCGGACATAGTGCCAGGCACAGTTCCAGAACTGCACCTAATCTGACCCCAATAAACCAGAGTGAAACACTAAGGGCATGTGACATAGCAGCAAGGAGAATAAAGCAATGAAGTGCCCCAGGAACACTAAAACTAGACTCTGGGACCAGGGTGTGGCACTCCACCAGAAAACACTCCTAAAGGTCAACAAGAAATTATTATAGGCTTTTCTTTTGTTGTTGTTGTTATCGTCTGTTGTTTTGTTTATCTTGTTTTTGCATTTATTCTTATCTCAATAAGATAAACAATCTGGAGGAGGAGAAAACAATGGGATCCATGGTTCCAGGGGGGTCAATAAAAACTTTTATTGACATATAGTTCACGCATCATTATAGAGTTTCTAATGACTGATTTTTCAGAATGAACCCACCCAGGGATCCTACCACCTTGATAGTTTGACATAAAAGAAGGGGGAAAGAAAAGAGGGATGTCAGCAAACCTAGGGAGAAGGGAACAACAAGTGATCTAAAAATCAATGCTGAAGAGGGCAGAGGATACCAGGTGGGGCTTGATCAAGGGCACTTGATCAAGCTGAGAGGAATTGCTGAAATGTGAATGAAGGTCAAATATGATAGTGGGACAAGAAGAAAGTAAAAGGAAAGAAAGGAAAGAACTAGAAGGCAAAGGACATTTACAGCATTCTAAATACAAATATGTACATATGTAAATATATTTATATATGACAGGTAACTAGATCTATGTGCATATATTTATATGTTAAGTACTAAGGTAGCAGATGGACATTGTGCCTCTCTTCAAGTACTCCCTCAATGCAAGAACACTTTGTTCTAATAATCCAATATTCTGTGACACTATCCTTCCTGACATGAAGACACAATGGGTGGATAAGCAAATGTGGTGAAGGAAGTTGATGGTGCCCAACTATCCAAAGATATAATGCCCAGGGTCTTAAAGGCTTGAAGATAAATAAGCGGCCATTTAGCTGAGAAACAACAAAGCCCACATAGAATAAGCACACCAGCCTGTGTGATCATGAGGTGTCCATGGGTTTGGAGATCAGGTATCACAGACACAGAACAAAAAATCAGATCAATGAGAATGAGGGAGTGAGCAGAGTGGAGACCCAAAGCCTACTGTAGATAATTAGTCATTCCCTCACAGAAGGGTCAGCAGGAAGAGATGAGCCAGTCAGGGTTCAGTATGGCACCAATGAAACAGGCACCATTCTTCTAGTTCTTTAATGCCTCCCCCTCTCCCCCCACCCCCAATTCTACCGTACAAATCTGGCTAGACCAGAGCATGTACACTAGTACAGATATGAGCTCGTAATAGGGAATCTAGGACAGAAAAAACCCTCGGGACCAATAATGAGAGTAGCGCTACCAGGAGGGTAAGCAGTAGGTGGGGGGTGGGGGAGGGGGTACCAATCACAAATACCAATATATAACCTCCTCCCAGGGTAATAAACAACAGAAAAGTGGGTGAAGGGAGACAGCAATGTAAAACATAAAAATAAAATTATAAATTATCAAGGGTTTATGAGGGAGCATGGGTGGAGGGAGAGGGGAAATTAGCTGATAGCAAGGGCTCAAGTAGAAAGAATATGTTTTGAAAATTATGATGGAAATATGTGCAAATGTGCTTGACACAATGTATGTATGCATGAATTGTGATAAGAGCTGTAAGAGGCCCCAATAAGATGATTTTTTAAAAAAGAAACCCTATAGAGTGAAGTTCTTCTTGGACACACATAGCGCCCAAAATGGGGGCTGTGGCTAGAGTAGGGATTTTCAAATTTAAGCGTGCACCTGAATTTCCTAGGGGCCGGCGTATAAGAAAAAATGATGGGTCTTAAGTTCAGCGATTTTGATGTAGAAGTTTATGAAGGGATGTCAAAAATTTTTACACCTCTAGCAAGTTTCTGGGTGATACTTTTTTTGAGGGGGATCACTGCCCTCTGGTGGGAGTAGGAGCCTTGCTCCTGGAAAGCTGCTGCTGGATTTGTACTGCCAACCCAGTGGGCTGCAGTCCTGCAGGCTCAGCCCTGGGTGGTACTTTTGACATTGGTTCAAGGACCACTCTAGACATACTGTAGAATGAATAAAGTAGATTAGTGATTACTTGAATTGCTTGAAATAATCTTCACAATCACTTGAGCTACAACTTTGTAAAGTACATAAAAATAAATGTGAAGATCTTTAATCAGAATATAGACCTATTAAGGAAACGACTACGGTAAAACCAGGCAGTTTCACTGCAGATAGTTAAATTTCCTGGACTTGATCTATTAAAGGTAAAACACACTTACTTAATTTTCACATTTCTAAAAAGGGTTATAATAAACCAACAGTTCGAAGGCTTCCTCTGTAAGTTTACTAACTTGGTGGTTGTTAGGTCAGTTTTGACTCACAGTGTCCCTAAGCACAACAGAAGGAAACACTGCCCGGTCCTGCACCGCCCTTACAATGGTTATATTTGAGCCCATTGCTGCAGCCATGCTACCAGTCCATCACATCAAGGGTCTCTCTCTTTTTTGCAGCCCTTCCACTTTACCAAGCATGATGTCCATTTTCAGTAAGAGAGGAGTTATTCTTAATAGGCAGATGAGAGTAAGTACAAAAAGTACTGCTACAGATCAGAGACACTATTATTTAATAAAAATATCAAAATATGAAGCATTTGGTTTTAAAATTTTGGCATATCCTTCAACTAGAAGGCCAAGTGTTGTAATGAGTTACATGTCAGGCTATTAACCGCAGGGTCAGCAGTTTGAAACCACCAGCTGCTCTGAAGAAGAAAAGAGAGAAAGATTTCTGATTTGGGAAACCTGTAGGCAGTTCTAGCCCATCTTGTGTAAGGTAAACTGAAGCATGGAGTGAAACCAGAGTCGGAATGAAGGAAAGTAAATTCAAGGGCAGCTTTATTGTAGCCAAAGAGGTCCCATTAAGGTTCTGCGACTTGGTGAGGCAGGTCGGGGAAGTCAAGCCTGGTGGTTGGGGTATAGGGTTTGTAAAGAAGGTGTCTGGGGGTGGGGAAAGTGTCCCAGGTGGCAGATGTTGCAAGCCGTCCAGAGAACAGTTGGTCAGCTTCTTGCAGTGCTCTGTGTACTGAAACGCGAGGTTGCACATCCTGAGCCGCTTGTTCTGCCTTGGCCCGGCCAGTTTTCTGTTTTGAAGGAGATCTTTCAATTTGCCGGCCTGACTCTGTGTGGACATCGTGTAGAGTCACTATGAGTCGAAATCTACCTGCTGACTGATCTCTCTCTCTCTTTCTCTCTCTGTCACACACACACACACACACACACACACACACATTTCTGAGGGTGCTGTTTCATTCTAACACCTCTGGGGAATTCTGAACTCATATCTTTTCAAAATGGTAGTTTTTTGGTATCCTTGAGATACTCAAATAGTGTTTCTTGAAAAAGTTCTTGGAGTTTTGGAAATAAAAAGAAGTCTGAAGGCATAAGATCAAGGTGGATATGGTAAGGTTTTCCAGGAAATTCCTATAAGAGAGTCATTGCTCCTCTCAAAGTATGAGCAGGTATATTGTCACGGGAAAAAAAAAATTCTCAGCACAACTTTCCTGGTCTTTTATCCACTGCAGTTTTTCCCTCCCCTCCATCTCCCTCTCTCACTTCTTCACTATAGCCTTCATGACCATTCTGTGTCCTTTGAGATAATCTATCAAGACTACCCCTCTAAAATATCAAAGAAGTTACCATAACCATGTGAACTGCTCTCTCTCTGTGGCTTGAATTTATTTAACTGGCTCAGCAGATGTCCTTAGAAACCACTTTTGATTGAACCTCTCCCCTGTGTCCCCTTTTAAATACTGTAAAGAAACTAAGATAGGCATTTACAGAGAGTATTTGTCTGCTGTCATCCACTGTTGGCAGAGACATGCTTAAAATGCTTTTAAAAAAAGTGAGAGAAGATCTGACGTAGAAAAGGCGTAAGTCCCAGAGAAGGGGGTGGGGGGAGGTTATACACGTGTTTTTTTGGGGAAGAAAAAATCCACACATGTATGAACTGGTACTCTAGTAAGCAATACTTTCTGACTAACTCTTGTGTTGGGGTGTGAGTGTATGTATGTGTATGTGTACTTTCCTCAAGAATAAATGTAATGTATAAGGCTTACGTGCATGACAAACTCCAAAGGACGTCTCAGTAGCACCAGCTATATATCTGGTCCTTTCTTTGCTCAATAAATAGAGCAGAATAAAAGTATAAATCACAGTATTATTACAATGAGTAATTTACAGTGATTAATGTAAAAATAGTTTTGGATTTTATTAAATTTATATAAAACTCTTCTTAACCAATCATATAATATGTTGTAGCATAATAGGGCAATTAAATATTTAAAGAGTGGTGTTACAAAGATGAAAAATATTTAACTAAGGAATCAAGACTTTTTACTTTAGATAATGGATGAGCCAGACTTGGGCCAGGCCTGGACCAGGTGGCCGCTTGTTCTAGCTCCCGTTCCTGCCTCTTCAGGGCCAGCCACCCCTTGTTCCAACCTCTCAGGAAGACTGATGATCTGCTGAGCTTCAAAGCATCTGAACTTCAAAGCACCTATCTTCAGCATTTCCCAGAACTTACCTGACTCATCCAGTAAAACATACTCGCTAGTATTGTTACCCAGGGACAAGATGACCCCCAACAGGGCAGAGCATTCCTCTCCTAGCACTGTTTCCTGGCAACTGCAGTACTAGGAACTTCTCTTCCTCTTTACAAATCACCTGCCTTTCGCTCAAATCATATATATATGATATACATAATCCCTCTGTCCCAGTACCAAGCGTGACTCCTCTAACCTACACTCAAGGTTGTGGGACCCGTCCGGAAGCTCAAAATGCTTCTGTCTCCCTTTGCTTTCCTTCCCACCCCCAAAGATCTTTTCCTTAATAAATCCACCCTTTGCTTCATGTCTGAACTCTGCCTCAGTTTGCCTCTCAGATAAACTCTTATCATTAATGTATATATTTTCCTTGAGATTTTAACCTTCTTAAGTATTGGTATCTTCTACTATAAAAAATAGAAAGCTTTTGCAGAGGATAGGAGCAATTCCATTTTGTTCTGAGTTCAAATTGTGTAATATTTTTATAAGATTTCCTTTAATGGAAGGATATAGTATAATTGTATGGAGAAAGCTGAGGAGAAATGTAAATAAAAATATGTAAATATTAAGGGTAACTTCACCTTCAAGTTCACTCAAAGAGCTTATACTTTGTAATAAGCATAAGATGGGAAATTAAGATTCTGCAATTTCGACACTTCACACTAGTTCCCCTAAGCTTCACATAGTAAATGTATCACTGTGTGAGCACAAGTTCTAGTTATTTCCCCCCAAATCACTAGGACATATTCCAGACATCATACCATTCGATGGTTCAGTCATTTCAAGCAGTGTCATTGTACAATCACTACTGCAATTATTTTCAAAACATTTTTTTACTTCTTAAATTCCTTGTTATTACCCCCTATTTCTCCTGCCAACACTCCAAGAACTCTTATTCTAGGCAATGTATATATTTACCCAACCTGGGTTTCATATATTGAAAAACATACAGAGATACATAACAGAAAGTCAAGAATGCTACCACCATCAACAAAATACACTATAGATAAGCCTCAATCTGGAAAACAAATAAACAAAAACCCAGAAAGTATTAAAAGCCATGTCAAGCTCCTAGTGTCTCCAAGTGACAAGATTTTAACCATTCAAGTCAGATTTATCTTTTTAATCTATTATAATTTTCCCTACAATATTCCGTGTCAGATACCCAGGCTATTCCTACCTCTCAGTTATGGTCCGAAGGGAATCACTAAAGACTTATTCCCTGTGTAGATTCTGTGAATATTTTCTGCAAATCAGAATTTCACAATTTAAATTCTGATATTATTCCCTCCTTCAGATTTGGATTATATCTGTTCTACTCATCAGATCGCAGATGATGGTGTACTTCTTCCATGTGGGGTTAGCTGACAGATGGCTGCTTATTTGGAAACAAGCCTTTAAGACTTCAGTTTCTACAATTTCTGATAACCAGGTACCATCCAATTTTTTTCACCACACTTTGCTATAGCACCTATAACATCCAAATTTCCTTACTCAGTGAGTATATTGGAGCACTGCCATGTCATAAGAACTAACTGTTCTTAGATAGAATCAGGGATTAAGTGCAAATGCAAAATCCACTCTTTTTTTTCCATGCAACACTGACACACTTTATTTATATGTGTACATATGTATACAGGAAGGTGTACAGCCCAGGGCCCCCTGGGTTATGGGCCTGGAGATGCAGGGCAGGACGACCCTTTTTTGGTTAGGCTTGAAACGGGCACAGCTTCAATGGGGCACCAGGAGGGTCTCCCTAGCTCAGGCTTAGTCCCTAGGGCCAGGAGGGAAGAAGGTGGGGCTGGGGGCCCTATGTTGCTGGGTGCATTCTTTGATGAAAGTGGGGCCTGGGGGTCCGGGGAGAGCTTGGGGGAGACAGGCTTGGAGTGAGGGGAACTCAGTGTGGTCCACTCCTCTACCACCTCCAACACCCAGTGCTCCTGGCCCAAAATCCACTCTTAAATAACTGTTTTCTATCTGTCTCTGCTTCACCTGAGATATGCCTCTGTTATTTTATGGTAGAGAATCTTATCAATCCCTTCCTTAGAGTATAAGGTCCTTCTGTTTATAGCAGTTCTCAACCTTTGAGTCACGACCCATTTGAGAGTCAAATGACCCTTTCACAGGGGTCACTGGATTCATAACAGTAGTAAAATTACAGTTATGAAGTGGCAACAAAAGTAGTTTTATGGTCGGAGTGCTCACCACAACATGAGGAACTGCATTAAAGGGTCATAGTATTAGGAAGGTTGAGAACCACTGGTTTATAGGGTCCTTGATTTAGCTCATGAGAATGTATTTAAAAAAGAATACTGAACAAGTATGAAAAAGAATACGGAACAAGTATAAAAAAGAATGACTGAACAAGTGTAAGTGAACCAGAAATCACAATACAAAGATTACTGACTTGCAAAGATCAAGTCCTATGTATCTGGACATTATTTACACAAACCTGGGAGCTGGTGGCCAAGCAAAGCTTAAAATAATATCCTTCTGACAACGTCAGAGTCAGCTCTGCCAGAATAATACATACCTAACTAAATCAAGTAAAAAGTAATTGTTATTATGCCTGCCAACAGATCTATACTCTTGGAATAGCTGTTCTCTGCTTCTTCATGAGAATTACTTTGCTGGTAATATGGATCCCAAGCCAGATCAACCAATTTATCTGGTAGAGCACACAGATTTATTTAGAAAGTAATTCTTACTCAGTGACCAACTTCAATTTATACTAAAACATTTTTTGATATACTGTTATTTTTACTCTATATTCATTATTTAATAACTATTAATTTGATAACCATATTATCAAACATCAAATTAAAAACCTCAAATGAGCAGAGAGCATTACAGTTTCATAAAAAATGGTTATCTTCAGTTTCTACTTTGATAACTAACACTACTTTACATCATTCTAAAGGAAAGATGAAAGAATAATTACCCTTCTATTGATTATTAGAATTGTTATATCTCACTATATACTTAGCTATTTTTGCATTACAGTCTCCCTAGTGGTAGGTATTGGATTATTATTTTTTTTGCTTTTTTTTGGGGGGGCACACTGCCCTCAGGTGGTGGGAGTAGGAGGCCCAGCCTTTGCTCCATGGAGCTGGAATTGAACCTCCATACCAGTGGGCCGCAGTACCGCGCACAACCACTATGCCACTGGGGCTCAGCCCAGTATTGGATTATTTTTTAAAATGTTCTTTTAATTCCTCAAAATTTGATATGCTCATATGAAGGGGGAAAAATCTTGTTTCTCAAGTCTGCAGAATGATGATCTGATTTGGGGTTACACTGAAGGGTTGCTGTTTTATCAGTGAACTTTTGGATACAACACCCAGGATGTTTGCATCTTTGCTCTAGCCATTTTTTTCATAATGTAGTGAGCGGTGTTTAACAGAGGCAGAAACATAAACTGTCCTTAAAAAAAAAAAAAGAACCAATAGAGGTTGGGGGAAAACATATATATTGGATTTCTACTATATTAATGGTAACATAATTAGTTTACTTAAAGCAATGCAAGATTTTAATACTCATATAACATTGCCATCTGACATTGCTTAAACATTTTAATTAGGAAAAAAAGAAATAAATTCCTATTTTGGGCTTAAAAGCACTATTTTCAGTGACTTGCTGCCAACTGATTATAAAAGGTCTAAAACTGCTTTTTTATTTGAGGTGTAATAATTCTCACTGGTGACTTCTTTAGAAAGTATTCATATAAGAAACATGTAATTATCATTATCTTTCTTCAAAACTGGCTTCTCACCAAAACTGGTACATATGAGAAAGTGAGAGAAAAAGGAAAGAGCTAAGTTAAGGTACTGATCAGAAGAAAAAAGCATCTTCCTGTTTTAATTATTATGTCACGGTATTGTACTTTATCATTGCACACTATGCTTAGGAGTCTTAAAATGGGTAAATTGGGAAAGAGGAAAAGGAGTACAGTACTTTCAAAAAAGAAAGAAATCCAATATTTCTATCTTACTGAGATGTGCATAATTAAGTAAATGTTTCAAGAATAAGAGTTAGAGAAAAATATGTACACACATATATATTTGCCTGCTATGTCACTTAACAATAATATAGCACGCTGTAGTTTGAATTAAATACATTGTTCAAAATAGACATGTTCATCTAAAAAGTGTATTTTTTTTAAAAGCTATTTATTTTTCTTCCAAATATGTGTTTTACAGACAAAAGTCAATAATGGGTCAGAAATGTTCGATAGAAGTCATCCTTATAAGCATCATGGAAAGCAGCAGCAGCTCGCATCGATCTCCAGGTGGCTCTGTGCCATGGGAGAGGTGGCTGTGTCCCAGGGAAGAGTTCCACAACCCAGGTGCAAAGCAAGATGGCCGTGGTGCTCCTTGCCACTAAAAAGTGGATTTTAAAGCTCCCTATTTTACTTTAGGTATAGGCTTCTTGTTTCTTATCTATAATAGGAAGGAGACCCAAATGAATTAAATGAATTAGCAATAAACAAGGCTCTAAAAACTGGAAGGAATGCCAATTGAAAAATTTCAACAAACTGATGCAGTATGGAAGAACTTACTAGTTTATACCAAGAAATTTGAAAAACAGGAACTTAGGTAACTGACAGATGAGATCCACATTTGTGCCCATTTCAAAAGATGATGATCCATAAATGAGTTACCAATAGCATATGCAAATATTTTTTTCTGAAGATAATTAAAAAATGATTATGGCAGTATACTAAGAGGGAACTGCCAGAAACTCAAGTTGGATTTAAATGATAATGTTGAACAAGGGATAGCAATGTGGATATAAAAGCAGAGGATACCAGAAAGATGATTACTTGTGCTTAATTGACTATGCAAAGGCATTTGATTCTCTACATCATAACAACCTATGGCTAGCATTACTTAGAATGTGAATTCACAATTGTGCTTGTGTGGTACACCTGTGCTAAAAGGCATTTGTTCTAAATGAATAGGGGAACTAAAGGGTTTAAAATTAGGAAAGGGGTCATATGGTCCAGGAACAACAAAGCCCACCATAGAAGAAGCACACCAGCCTGTGTGACCATGAGGTGTGGAAAGAACCAGATATCAGGCATCAAAGAACAAAAATCATATCATTTTGTGCTCACCCTCCCAACATGATCATTGAAGACAAAAGGGAGCAGACGCAGACAGAGGAGGAATCTGATGGCACCCAGCTACCAAATGATAGAATCCTATCACTCTGAATGAGGGGGAGAGTAGAGTGGAGACCCAAGGCCCACGTATGGGCAATTGGACACCCTCTTACAGAGGAGTTGTGGGGAGGAGACAGGCCAGTCAAGGTGCAGTGAGGTGGCAATGAAGTATATAGCTTTCCTCTAGTTCCTGAAAGCTTCCCCTCCCACCCCCCAACTATCATGGTTCCAATTCTACCTTACAAATCCAGCTGGACTGGAGGAGGTGCACTGGTAGAGAGGGGAAATAGAAATACGGGAACCCAGGACAGATAAACCCCTTGAGGCCAGTAGTAAGAGCAGAGCTACTGGATAGGTGGAGGGAAGGTGGGGTAGAGAAGAATCTACACATAACGTCCTCTAGGGAGGACAGACATTGGAGGAGTGAGTGAGGGGAGACATCGGGCAGTGTAAGTTATGGCAGAACAATAATAATTTGTAAAGTATTGAGGGTTGCTGGTGGGGGGGGAGCATGGATGGCGGGGAAAAGATAAGAAGCTGATGTCAAAGGCTCAAGTGGAAAAGTGGATGTTTAGAGAATGATGATGGCA